>CAUZXS010003269.1:92500-125000 GCA_963585895.1 Sepioteuthis lessoniana | reverse complement strand
CCGAATATTATTGTTTTCTTAAAATTATATATATATATATATATATATATATTATCATATTATATCAATAGAATCTGAAGATATACTTAAACAGAATTATTCAAATGGTGTGCTCTCTGTAAATTTTATAATATATCTAGATATATATACATAAGCTCATGTAGAGTTAAAAGTCATTGAGAGACAAGAAAATCAATAAGTATATTATATTAAAAATTTATATACGAGGATCATTAAATCAGTTTCCAGACTTTTTACGTATGGGCACTTTTATTGATAGTACACTCATGAAACACTAGTCCCTTTCGAAGTAATCTCCTCTGGCTGCAATGTACTTGTTGTACCGTTCCAACAACTTCTCGAAGGCCCCATGGAAGTCCTCTTGTGTGAGCGTGTCAATGACCTTCGTCACAAACTCTTTCATCTCCTCAATTATCTCATAACGACAGCCTCTGCGCTTAGGGAATAACCAAATGTCACAGGGAGCAAGGTCTGGACTAAAGGGAGGCTGAGCAACTGTCTTGATGCCCATCTTGGTTAAATAGTCTGTGAATAGGATGGAGTTGTGGACTGGGACATTGTTTTGGTGGAAATACCACTGCCCCGATTTGAAGAGTGCTGGCCTCTTCCCTGGGAATCTCTTTCTGAACTCCCTTAAAACCTCAACATAGTAACCCTAACCGTAACCCTTTGGCCAATCAACTCTGGTGTATTGACTTCCTTACTCCTCCCACACCTCTCATCATCCCTCACAGACTCCCTGCCTTTCTTGAATCTCTTATGCCACTCAAAAACTGATGCTCGATTCATGCAAGATGGTCGAAAAGCAGTCTGAAGCATTCCATACGTTTCTGTGGCATTTTTTCCAAGTTTAAAACAGAATTTTATTGCATATCATTCTTCAGATTGCATTTTTGAAATTCACCAGCGGTGACAATTAGGCATTAGTAGAGTGTATTCCAATTCCTTCTGTAGCTGTTCCTTTGAACCTGAAATGATAAAAATTGGTCAGTCATCTCATAAGATGTATAGGAATAAGATACTACGACAATTTTAAGTGCCTGAACCAAAAAAGTCTGGAAACTTACTGAATGCACCACGTATATATATATATATATATATAGAGAGAGAGAGAGAGAGCGATAGATATTGAACATTTTGTCTCTTTGTATAATGATTTGTTTGTCGAACTTTATCAATCTATCAATCTAAACTTAATCATATCTATCTATCTATCTATCTATCGTCGTTATTCTAGTAAAAAACAGTATCTCATAAATCTTCTGGAGATTTCTTTCCGGTAATATTAATACAAGGCAAGTTCTTATCGTCTCAGCATACATGCACACAATACTACCCCACCCAAGCCCAGAGGCATGAGACTCTCAGTCGCCAACGAGTGTCCTGCATACGACAGCAATCAATCTACGAGTGAGGCTTTTGTAAAACTAGAATATTAATTATCCTTTCCTTGCCATGGGTCCTTGGTCCACTCTGACCCGGAGTGGTATTATCTGAAAGGGTCTAACTATTGGTCAAATAGAACTGTCTGACATTTAAAGTGAATGCAAACAAATGACTTACTCAAATGATTGCTTGCCCAGTCACCTGGAGCAGTAGAATACACTGACTGCACCTCTGGACAGGGGTAAGACCCCCCCCCCAGTGAGTGTCCTGAGTATGACACTAACCAATCTAATGGTGAGATTTCAGTCATGCTGAGGATTTGGGGAATGCGGAGTACTCCTTCATTGCCATTGCTCCAAGGACCACTCTGGCACTGCGTGGTAGCACCTGATATAGCCCTATCTATGGGTTAAATAGAACAAACGGCATCATCATCATCATCATCATATCGTGCTGGCAGCACGGATATCCCTGACCCTCTCTCGCCACTCCTCCCTATCGTTCATCGCCCTAGGCAGGTCTTCAGGACAACAACCTGTATCCTCACATAGCTGCTGAATGTACGTTCGTGCTGGTCGTCCTGCTTTTGCGCGGCCATGTGTGGGGATCCATAAGAGTACATCTCTTATGAGTTCATCTCTGCTTCTCCAGCAATGTCCTGCATGTCTGGTTCGCCTAACTTGAATAGTTTTCGTGATAGGAGGCAGGTGGCCATACAGTTGGTGTCTTGTGGGGTGTTGCTGCCAGGACTTGTTGAGGATTGCACGCAGCATTCTTGTGTAATTGCCATCTAGCTTCTTCTCCAGCCGTTTTGTTAGCGTCCATGTAGTGCATCCATATAGCAGTATCGATGTGACCACTGCCTGGAAGAAACTGCGTTTCATTTTATCGGTTAGGTCTGATTTCCATATAGTCGATACTTCGACATTGTAGCAGGAGTACTACAAGGGGACACGCTGGCTCCGTATCTCTTTATCATTTGTCTAGACTACGTACTTAGAACATCGATTGACAAAATCAAAGAGAATGGCTTCGAACTGACGAAGAAAAGAAGCAGAAGATACCCCGCAACAACAATTACCGACGCCGACTACGCCGATGACATAGCGATATTGGCAAATACACCTGACCAAGCCGAAACACTTCTGCATAGTTTGGAACGAGCAGCAGCAAGCATAGGCCTCCATGTTAATGCACACAAAACGGAATATATGTGCTATAACCAAACGGGGGACATCTCCACTCTAAAAGGAACCCCTCTTAAACTTGTAGACAAATTCACGTACCTAGGAAGCAGCGTCGAATCAACCGAAAAGGACATCGAAACGAGGTTAACGAAAACAAACGGCATACTTAAGCTAAACCGTACTTACATTTAAACTGCGTGCTTATACTAAACTGAATTATTTGAAATAGAACTGTTTTTGACATTGAAACTGTATTTACACTAAATTTAATTGTTTAATATAGGCCTTTTTTGACATTTAATTGTGTGTAAACAAAATCTGTACTCATACTAAAATGAAGTAGCTGAATTAGAGCTGCTTGACTAAACTGAATAGATTGAAATAGAAATGTTTTGACAATTAAACTGTGTACTCATGCTAAACTGAATGGTTTGAAATAGAACTGATTATTTACATAAAAATGGATTTGGCGTTAATAACCTATAAAGGTTGATATGCCATAAAACCCTACCAACCAAACAACCATCAAAGGAATTGCTTGAATTAGAACTGTTTAATCATTTTGCTGGGTGTAAACAAATCGCTGATGTTTAATTGAATCGTTTGTGATACATAGAAATACTCGGAACAATCTTACTTTGTTGACATGTTGAACTGAATTGTTTGAAATAGTATATATCTAATATATATGTGCAAAGAGGATTTTACGTAAAAAAATCTACAATGGCTGTAGGTATGCCATAAATCTGACCAAACCAAACCAAACGAATTTACTCCACTCACCTGTACACACACACACACACACACGCACAGAGAGAGAGAGAGAGAGAGAGAGAGAGAGAGAAAGACATACAAACTATTCCTCTTGCCCACACGCACATACACAAGCACTTACAGCCTCACATACACTATCTTTCACACCCGCTGGCCCAGCGGTTAGAGTGTTCGCCAATGGCCCGGGAGACCTGGGTTCAATCCCAGGTCGAGTCATACCAAAGACTTTAAAAATGGTACTTGATACCACCTTGCTTAACACTCAGCATTATAAGGTACGGTTCAAGGGTAAAGTGGAGCAATCCTGGGAATGGAGTAGCGCCCTCCCCTACACCTTGGTGTAGTAGCTATCGAAAAGGGAGCCTTCGGGTCACCCTCGACTATGGTCGCTAACTTTACTTTACTTTACAAACACTGATTCACGTACATAGTGACTTACACACACAGTCTCAAACACAGCTCTGACACCCATCTTTATACACCTCTAATACAAACACCAACGATTATGCAGAACGATATAAATACAATCATACAGATACCCTCAGACACTCGCTATGTGTCACTCACGTGCTTACACGTGCGTGCTCTTACACGCACACACACACACACACACACACACACACACACTAACACCAATCCATACATAAATACACAATCTCACACACATGCTCTCTTTTACACAAGCCCATTCCGACACAGCCTCACAGACACATACAATTATTCCCTCACACAAACACACACACAACACACAGTGTCAAACGGGCTCTTATACACACAAATACTCTCAAAAATGTTTGCATCCTCATACACGCGTACGTTTACACACACACAGCCTCTCAGATGCCCTAGCAAACACTTGAAGCGTAGTACATTGTTTCATACACAGTTTCACCTGTACCCAAATTGTCACACACGTTTTCTTACATACAGCCTTCTTAACACACATGGACAACCTCAAATCTAGCGTAACACACGCCTTCATACATGTACAGTGTCATACATACTCTCTCTCTCTCTCTCTCTCTCTCTCTCACACACACACACACACATGCATACACAGTCTTGCCTATACACTCAGACAGATGTTTTACACATCCACATACCACATCCCATAAATTCAGTCTCACACACAGACCCATTGCCACCTCACACATATACTAACTATTACCCACATAGATCTATACATAAACCTAAGCAGTGAAAAATTGAATTATATTTGATATCGTATCTTGAAACTTGAATTGTTTATAAAGGATGTCAATCATTAGTGGATTAAGCAAGTAAAGTTGGCGACCTTAGTCAAGGTTGACCCGAAGGCTTCCTTTTCAATAGCTACTACACAGATGTGTAGGGGAGGGCGTACTCCATTACCAGGATTGTTCCACTTTACCCTTGATTCTAACTTTTTAGTGCTAAGTAAGACGTCATCAAGTACCATTTTATTGAGTCATTGGAATTGAATCCCGGTCTCCCGGACCATTGTAAACACTCTACTCATTACGCCAATGGCCGGGCGGATTGATGGATTAAAATACCATAATTACTTGCAATTTTTTAAAAAATCTTACATTGGCATTAGATAATACAATCAGTGGGTGTATGCCATAGGCCCTTCCCCTCCGATTTTAATATATTTGTAGCTTTTTATTTTTTTTATCTTTTTAAAAATATTTTTTCACGGATGCCGATGCCACAATGTCATTCATATTCCTTCCGTTTGGTCATTTTGTATCATAAAGGGACTTATTAATGGCGTGATTCACAGGAAAACCGCCAAATCTTAGCTGCACCTAGATGACCCCAGCAAGTACACTTGATGACACTGCCTGAAGATCAGTAGAACTAAAATAAAACCTATATTCAAACTATAAATTAGTACACAAGAAAGACACATCGAAAAGAAGGAACACAAAAACAGGAACGTGACAATTATCAATACAGACGAGGACTATAGTTTCATAAAAAATAATGTAAAAATCATTAACAGTCATATATATATATATATATATATATAATGGATCTCTCCGTTAATCTTGACGTATGTGGGCCCATTAGTTCGATTCAAGATATGAGCTGTTGGACAAGTTAGACTGGTGATTTGCCTAAAGTGGTTAATGTTTTTGTAGAACCAGCCACACTTCTTGGATAAGCTGAATTCAGAAGAATGGTATCTCAATGTTTCCATTGTGTTTCGTGAACAACTCTGCATTCAGAACTTTTCCTTCTTTAAGAACGATGACCTACCAAAGATAACAAGTCAAGTCCAATACAAACAGTTCATTGCCGTTCTTACCATAAAAATTAGTATTCAAACATTCTGATTAATAACAAATTATAATTCTTGAAATCTAGAGTGACTTTTAAGCCAAGATGCTTACGAACAAGATTTGAATTTTGTACAGGGTTAATTGGATCCACATGTGGAATATCATTTCTATGAATCATCATATGTCTTTTTAATCTCGAACTTAATCCTATTTACCCATCCCCTTCACTCGGGCAGGATAGTTTATTTTAGTATACGGTCGACAACATTTTTCTGCTCGGGCAGGATATGACACAAGGTCAATTTTTAAGCGGAGTTTAACAGGTTTGAATTCAGAATTTTCCCTCTCCTAGACTAGTTTCCTCACCAAGGCTGAAGAACCTTGTCTGTCCTACTATTTACCCATAGCTGGAGAGAGAATACTTGGATTCATACCTTTCCCAAGGGTATCAGTGCTCTGTGAAAATGAAATTAGTCTCGTCGAGGATTTGAACTCGTGTCGCCGTGCCCATTTTCTATGACGATAACCATTACACCACGGTCACCTCCACAATTTTTTTTCTTTTTACTATTTAACCCATAGCAGGGAGGATAAGGGGGTTCATACCTTTCCCAAGGGTATTTGCCCGAAAGTGAACGTAATAGCGCGACTGGAGAAAGAACTTGCTTACTACGATTCCGCAGTCCATCGCTTTAACCATAACTCCACGAGGACACCCCCATTTAATCTAGAACTTAATTTGCCCACTTTACTACAAGCAATACCATGAGGACGATGTAGCAACGAAAGATTTATAAGTTTCTTAAGATTGTAAGATTTTATAAGATTAGACATGGTGACCATATCCAAGTTTTCGCAACATGTGAAAATAGCGGAATTCGAATTCGAAAATTCTCAAAACCATGAGGAAGATTTTCTGATGAATCACCCAGACGTAAAAAGCGGGTCTCGCCTTTTCGTTATGTCTAACATACCAAAGTGTGAAAGTAGAGCAAGCGATTTCGAACCCGTTAGGGCTATCAGGTTCATTTTCGGTCGAATATCTTGCGAAAAGGAATGAAACCCCTTATACTTTAAGCAATGGGTTAAATGACGCCCCTACTTAACTTTTACAAGAATGGCTTAGGTATTGAATAGCTCACGAGCGTTGGTATGCCATTAAACAAGTAAGCTAAACCAAACCAAACCTTACGTAAATCACACTTAATGATTTCACTCCAATTATTTCGATCTAATATTTTTCATTCCTGTTTTTAATATTTAATTCTGTAAGACAATGCTCCTATATTTTTCTGGGTATTCGTTGAAGATATTTCTCGATAGTCAGCTTACTATAGAAGAGTCGTTTATAAGGTTTATTATCATTCATATGGACAAGGTCACTTGCTCAAAGCATATGATTATTGATTATCAAACGTTCTTTCTTCAAAATGAGATAGATAGATAGATAGATAGATAGATAAAATTCATTAGTTGCTTTTATAATTAGATCTATTAGATTGAGAATGTCAATGAAAAAAGGAAAATATATTCTCGGCAAACAGTGACACCCACGCAATATACTATTCTGCTGCAAACTTAACCAGAATGTCCTTTGTTATCCACATGAGTAGACTAAAATAGATAGATAGATAGATAGAAGTAGATACACAAGTTACTAACCATAGATAGACAGACAGAACGAATCGAGGTGTATATACATCAAAGTTACCACAACAAGAGATAGATAGATAGAAACAGTAGTGGTAGATAGACAAAAATTAGTAGAATAAAATAGCTAGCTAGCTAGCTAACTATGGATTGGGATATTTTTCCCTACAACTTAAGGACGAAAACCCGGAAATGCATTTTCCTGGAAGAGACATACGCTGAAAATGTCATTTGTGAGGTAGAAAATATCAGCCCGAAAACATTATTGGAGACCAGACGACCGAAATCCGCGGGAAGACAACCGGAAATATAACGTGACATGAAAAAGCTTATTGCGCATATCTCAGAGGCTGAATAATACATATGCACGAGTACATTTATTATTTTTTTATTCTTCGTACAATGGTCAAAGAGAGAGAGAGAGAAAGAGAGAGAAAGAGAAAGAGAAAGAGGGAGATAGAGGGGAGAGAGAGAGGTGGGGGATGAGTTGTGCTTTCTCCGTAGCCAGTAGACCCATAATTACAGATGATTATTGCAAAAAAGAAATTAAGAGAAACAAAGATATGACCAGATTAAGAAAGAAAGAAAGAAAAAAAGAAAGAAAAAAAGAAAGAAAGAAAGAAAGCTTATGAACAAATTAAGAAAGAAAGAAAGAAAGAAAGAAAGAAAGAAAGAAAGTATAGGAACAAGTTGAGAAAGAAGAAAGAAAGAAACAAACAAACAAACAAACAAAGCCTATGAAAAAATTAAGAAAGAAAGAAAGAAAGAAAGCCTATGAACCAATTAAGAAAGAAAGAAAGAAAGAAAGAAAGTTTAGGAACAAGTTGAGAAAAAAAAGAAAGAAAGAAAGCCTATGAAAAAATTGATAAAGGAAGAAAGAAAGAAAGCCGATGAACAAATTAAGAAAGAAAGAAAGAAAGAAAGAAAAGGAACAAGTTGAGAAAGAAAGAAACAAATAAACAAACAAAGCCTATGAAAAAATTGAGAAAGAAAGAAAGCCTATGAACCAATTAAGAAAGAAAGATAAAAAAGAAAGAAAGTCTAGGAACAAGTTGGGAAAGAAAGAAAGAAAGAAAGAAAGAAAGAAAGAAAGAAAGAAAGAAAGCCTATGAACAAATTAAGAAAGAAAGCCGAGGAACAAATCGAGAAAGAAGGAAAGAAAGAAAGAAAGACTGAAAACCTGAGAAGTTGACAAAAATACCTCCATGGAATGTGACCAAATGAGGTTTATTTTTCAAGATAGTCCTTTTTGTGGTCCACCACATTGGAATCCACGTGGATGCATACAATACATCAAAAAGTCATCACAAGCAGATATAACGTCTTCCTCTAAACTTTTCTCCCTATAAACTTTTCAGCATACCCTTGTACACACACACAAACACACACACACACACACACACACACACACACATATATATATTGGATAAATCATGAATAAATTTTGCTTTGGTAAAATATAATTCACCATAATTTTTAAATCCCCACTTGCCTTTTATCAGATAACTTGTTGACTCCTCTCTAGTAAAATTCATTTGGTTTAAAACATAAGTATTTTTCCACAAACGTTTTCACCTGATCCACTTGAGAAAATGTTTTGTCATTAAAAGTATTTTGTAGTGAATAAAAAAAAGAAGGAAATCACTTGGTACAAAGTCTGGTAAATATGGTGAATGACGTAGAACACATCAGCTTAAATCTAATTTTTTTCCAGCGGGGTTTTAGCTAAGTTTGGCCTTACGTTATCAAATAAGAGAAGCCCATCGTTTATTCTATTGACGATGGCGGGACGTTTACTTGGAAGATTTTCTTCTCTCAAGAAGGGAACTTTGAATACTAGTTTCCGACTTGCCACTCGAAAATGACACCTTGGCTATAAACACTACGAATTTACATACTTGCATTTTTCTCATTCTTAAACGCCAACAATATCAGATTGACCCAGCATCTATGTAGAAGGGTAAGACTCATCCAATGAGTGTCCTGGATGTGACATTAAACAATCTGTTTGTGAGGCTCCAGTTATGCCTTGCCCAGTCAACTGGGGCTGCAGAATACATTGGATGCGTCTGTGCAGAGGGGTATTCTGCAGCCCCAGCCGACTGGACAAAGATCATTTATGACTCAATATATATATATATATATAATCATCTAGTCACGCTGACACTCTCTCGCTATCCGTCCCTATCATCCATCACTCTTAGCCGTTCCTTCCAACTACATCCAGTGTTCACACCGAGCTGCTGTAAGTATTTGCTCTTCAGCCAAAACTGGTGTGTCTATAGGTTGGAGTCCATGAAAGGTCACTTTTGAGTTTGTCCTAGCTTCTCCACCAGTGACCCGTATGTCTTGTTGTCTTACTTAGATAGTTTATGAGATGGGAGCAAAGTGGGAGTTTAACAGCTGTTTTGTGGGCTTCTTCTTCAAGGATTGGTTCAAAACAGTACGTAGCATTCTTATTCACTTTGTTATATTTTGACCTTCGGCCCGAGCCAAATGGCATTCAAGGTGATGCACTGGAAGGAAGTGACACATTCCAATGGCAGTTAGGAGAGGAAATCGCGTGGGCGGAAATTGGCTAACAAAATGGGGACAAGCTAAAAAATCCCATGATACTCTCATAGACTGACGCACCGGAAGAGAGTGACTTCTGAACTGCATGACAGTTATTTCCGCTTGATGACGATTAAACATTCGATTTCAAAATCGAGTGGGCGTCGAACGATTATATAACTCAGTTGAGTTCGACGAGCCAGTTGAGTTGCAGCCAGTTGGAGTAGAGATGTGGTAAAGAAAGTCACACCAGGCCGAAGGGGCTGGAGGCCCTGATGAATTGGGGTCCAAAGAAGATGCTGATAAGATGCAGTAAAGAAATCCAGCACCAAGCAGAGTGGACCCCAGGGCTCCGGTTGGGCATCAGAAGAACGAGAAAGACACAACGCTGACGACCATAACTTTGGGGTCAAAATATTTCAGTTATGTTCGGTCTCCATCTCCCTCTCACACGCAAACTTTGAGTAACCCTTTTCGAACCCTTGCAATAAAGTGAGAGGTGAATATTTTTCTAAAGAAGTCTTCCTGCGTCTGTTATTCATTGTGTCAGTATGTATCCAGCATATATATGTATATTTCTGCATGAATCAGCAGATGACAATACAACAACTTTCCATGTAACCTATTCTTTCCATGGGTTTCGTTAGCGTCGGTGGGCTGCTCCCATATTTTAGTATTGACTCAGCCACAGGTTGGAAGAAAACCGTTTTTATTTTGTCGAAGAGATCAGATTTCCTCATGATCGATAACCTATCGATAGTGTTCATTTCTTCTACTAAGTCTATGTTGACCTTACTTTCAACCGATGAGATATTGCTCCCGAGGTATTCATACTTGTCGTCTAATTTTAGAGATGTGCCACTTAGAGTTGGCTCCTCGTTTGAAACATGTTTTATTTTCGTTCAAATGAAGACATGCCTCCGACTGTTTGCTCTGGGCTATGCGGTCGAGATTCAGTCACACACACACACACACACACACACATATATATATATATAGTTTGTATCACATGGTTTCATTTACGTTCTGGACTATGCGGTTGGGATTCGGCTTTGGCATGTACATTCCCAATAGTCTGACGGACTTAGTCTGACGGACGAAAATCTTTATTGGAGGACTATACTATTGTTTTTGGCTTGTTTACCTACACCTCAGATATTTATGCCCTAATTGATTCAATTGTCTTTACCAGATGATCAGTCTACTCTTGTTCGCTCGCTTTCCTCCACCATATGATCAATCTAATATTGTTCGCTCACTTTTCTCTGTTGTTGGCTCGTTTACCTCAATCAGAAAATTCAACCACAGATGTCTTAGTTACCCTTAAAATATATTCACCCAACTATTGTTGATTCGCATGCCTCAAGGGGATGATCACACCATTGCTGTTTATTCGATTTTCTCCATCATATGATGCTCCCCTTTTATTTACTCCCCACACTCACCATCAGATGATGCCCCCTTTTTGTTGATCCCCTTACCTTACCAGAGTTTCTGACCCTCTTCATTGATTAAAATCTCTAGCAGATGCTCATACCATATTTGTGGGTTCGTTACTCTCACTAGATATTCACGTAACTGTTGATTCACTTACCTCTTCCAGACGATCACACAACTGTTATTGGTTCGCTTACCTCTACCAGATTACGATTTTTACTGCTGTTGGTTGGTTTCCTCCACCAGATAAAGGGGGGTCCTCGTGGCGTAACGATTAAAGCGATGGACTGTGGAATCGTAGTAAGTTAGTTCGTACTCCAGTTGCGCTATTACGGTCATTTTCGGACAAATACCCTTGGGAAAGGTATGAACCCCCTTATCCTCCAAGCTATGGGTTAAAAAGTACCTCTACTGTTCTTCTAGGAGAATAGATTTGACATTAAATAACCTGCAATGGTTGATATGTCATTAAACAAACCAAAACAAAACCCAATCCACCAGATAATTATACCACTATTGAATTTCTGACTCCCTCCAGATGAAAATACGAATATTTTTGAATAACTTCCCCACTCCAGTGTGATATAATGGCCGAGGGATTTCGTTTTATGCCTTTGGGTTTAGTTAGGCTGAGAACCTTTCGGCTCAGTGCATGGGTTACTTAGGTGCAACATTAACACAGGTGTTCACGCGCATACGCGCGGAGCAGACGTGTCATACAGAGATGTCACAATAGCCTGACATGGGAAACGGGGCTAGGGAGTGCAAATGACGTCTCACACCGGAAGTGTGCGGAGGATTTAGTGAATTTTGAAGAAAGTTAGCTGAATTGAGAACTGGACACCGAACGAGAAGGGTTGACTTTCGCTTGCTCGCGGAGGCCTTGGGCAGGTGTCGCACGAGATGGGGCAGATGAAAAAGCCAAAATAGAAAGAATGTGTATCTCTCTTCTTATGTCGAAGAACCTTTAAACTCAAAGGTAATAAAAAGTTTCGTACCTGAACTGAGAAGTCGTTCCGTGTTTTTCGTGTTTCGAGATCCTATGTTCTATGTAAATATTTTATGAATATCCCATGCACATTTCGCATATTCATGTATATAGCTATGGTATACCTGTTGTTGATTTCCCTCTCCCAACAAGTCGAAGGTCGCCACATTCAGCATTTTTGGTTCAATATCATAGGTATTCCATTTTGATTAAACATTATTTTACAGATTAAAAAATAAATAAATAAAAACAACTCAGATTATTACGAGGTGGCTTCTGCGCTTTTTTTCTCGCGCCTACTGGGCTCCTAAGAACAAAACGATTATTTGTAAAAATTCCTTTGCTGATAATGAAACAATGATTTGCTGGTGAAACTGACACAGATCGATTGGTGGAGAAAAGGGAAATGTGATGTGAGTGAAAGAAATCGATTACTGATCGAATTATATCTGATTTAGTTATTTTAATGATCTTTATGGCAGATGTGATCTTTTATTTGACCAGACGTAATTTAAGATGAAATCAAATTTATTCTGAACGAGAAAGAAAAAAGATTGTGAGCCGAATAATAGGACATATAAAAAAGAATAAAAACATTTTTTAAAAAAGTAAAAAGAAAATGAAATTTTAAAAAAGAGGACATTCTGACAGGGAAAATGATCGTTTGGATTGAAGTTGAATATTAAATGGCGTCAAACACATCTAGCAGATTAGAAATAAAGAACCTCTGTTTATCACATTATGTATCTTTTATCTATATATATATATATATATATATATATATATATATATATATATATATATATATATATTAATATTGATATATGTGTATATGTATAATATATATCGTTATATATATATATATATATAATCAAATGTATATAAAACGTAGATTATGTACGTATATATATGCTCATATCATCAACATCATGTCGTGCCGCCAGCACGGATATCCCTGACCCTCTCTTGCCACTTCCCACTATTATTCATCGCCTCCGGCAGGTCTTCAGGGTTACATCTTGTGTCCTCACATAGCTGCTGTATATAAGTTCGAGCTGGTCTTCCCGCTTTTGCTTGGCCATATGTGGGGGTCCATAAGAGTACATCACTTGTGAACTCGTCCTTGCTTCTCCAGCAGTGTCCTGCGTGTCTGGTTCGTCTAAATTGTATAGTTTTCGTGATGGGAGGCAAGTGGCCGTATAGTTGGTGTCTCGTGGGGTGTTGTCGCCTGGACTTGTTCAATATTGCTCTCAACATTCTTGTGTAGTTGCCGTCTAGTTTCTTCTTCAGCTGTTTAGTTAGCGTCCATCAAGGGCATCCACATAGCAGTATCGATACAACCGCTGCCTGGAAATGCACTTGGTTCGACCCAAACTTGGTGGGTTTGTGTCGAACCAAGTGCAATATAATATGGAGAGGGCTCCATATCTAGGATATCTTTTCGATTTCCAATTTCCGATTCCTTTCATTTTCTTAAATGCCTGATGATTTTTCTTTTGCAGAAAAAACTCCAAGAAATGCAGGGGTCGCAGTCTAAATTCCATGAATTAAACATATACATATATATTTGAACATTATATAGTACACACAATATGAGTAAGTTTTAAAGGTTTTACTTTTTTATGGAAGTAATATATATATATATATATATATATATATGTGTGTGTGTGTGTGTGTGTGTGTGTGTGAATCCTAAGTATTTACATCTAATACATGTCTTCATAGTATATACATATGTATATATATTAGGAATATTTTCATACATTTATGTATATATATATATATATGAATGCGTGTGTGAGTGTGTGCGTGTGTGTGCGTTCGTGCATGCGTTTGTATGTCTGTATGGGCATGGTGCGTTTCTCTCTATGCGTTCAAATGTTGAAGAGATAATATATTTTACATTATACACACCTATATATATATATATATATATATACAAACGCACAGATATGACATATATAAGACTATTAAATATGAATATATTTATACGTAACTTACAAGATCTATAGTAATACATCTGTATATACATGTATATATATGTTTATGACCATATCTCTTTCTTTTACTTTTTCTCTTTCTTTTTTTCTCAATATATATATATATATATATATATATATATATATATATATATAATTTAGATATACTCACATGTTCGTGTCTGAGTGTCTATGAGTGTGTCCAAATATTCACTGAACCTTAACCAATTGAAGTATGATCTCTTCCATTTAAAAAATGATGGTGACGTTTGCATTAAAACAAGGACCATTCCTCCAAACAAATATATATATATATATATATATATATATATATATATATATATATATATATATATATATATATATATATATATCCCTTTTTTAAATATAAATTAAAGTACACATTCAATCGTGACTTCAGATGAGTGATTTTCAGGTGATAGTGTAACTACATATCTTACGTTTGACTGAAAACGTGGAGATATTTTCTTTTTGGATATTTACCTTGTTTTTGTTGGTTTTATTAAATATCGTGATAATGATCAACAGTTGTGTCATAGTGCTGTACACTTACAAATTTAGAACGTTTTCATAGTTAAAATTCTAATGTATATATGTTTGTGTTTGTGGGGATATATATATATATATATATATGCATGTTTGATTAAATGATGAAGACATTTTGTCTACATAATTTTGATAAGATCCTTATCTTATCTTGGTTTCAGTTTGGAATTAGTGGATGAATTTATCAAAATTGTCCCAAGCGCTTTCGGACTTTTCATAGGCCATCAACATGGATTGCTTGCATGTGTATAGAGTGTTTTTAAAGAGTTTTGAAAGTTTTTAGATTTTTATAACATAACTAAATTAAGTAAATGTGGAGTTGGATAAAACTGAGATGCTGATGAATTTTAACAACAGACCGCTCTCAACAGAAATAGAATCTTATCTAGAAATGTGAAGTATTAAGAAAGAAAAAAAAAGAAAAGAAAACTAAAGGCTTTTCAAAACATTTACGCAATTTACAAAATTAATCCTATTAATTATAATTTTTTTTTTGTTTACATATGTAGGGCTTCAAGTATTTGTAGTCGTATCTTATTAATTTCGTCTGCTAATATAGTAATGTTTTCAATTAGAATTTTCCGAAATTTGGATTTGAGAATCGAATAGCTTTAAGATGTAAGGCTATCGAGCTAGAATCATTTACGCGCATAGTGAGACGTCTTGAAAGTGATGTAGTCGTGAGACCAACATACGTATTAGTTTCTTTCTTAAATGCTTACATGAAAGACTGCTAGCCTACTACACACAAACACTCATAAACAAACATATGAATATTGTGCACTTAGAAGGAAACTCAAACCAGTGTATATGTGTATGGAAAAAAATCGGAAGACCTATACGAATTTTAAATTCTCAGGCAAGGGCAAAGGGGTCAAAACAATAAAATGTTAGAAACATTAAGAAACAAGAACAGGGTGTTCCCGTAAATCGACTCATCCCAATTTGAGCACATATGGGATCCTCCATAGCAGGTGGAATCTTCTTAATAATCTAAGCATGTAAATGTAATTATTATCTCTATATATTCTTTATTTACTTCTGATTCATACGTTAACTTTTTTTTCCATACACATATAGACTGTAATCCACATTTGCTGTTTTGCAACCCCAAATCTAATACGTAAAGTCATCTGACGAGACGGAGAGTGTATAATGATATTCTCCGGCTAAATAAATTTATAATCACTATTTAACCAGGTTTGAGTTTCTTTCTAATTGCAGTGTAAGCGCTCTGTATGTGAGTTTTGTTATATAAAGCTGGAAGGAAAAAGAGATGTAACTATAGCCATACATGGAGCATTCACACAGATTTATTTGATATCCCTCATAGATTTATTTGATATCCCTCATATACACGAATAATCCATACCCACCCTCTTCGGACGCTGACAGGATATTACTAATATATATATATATATATATATATATGTGTGTGTGTGTGTGTGTGCGTGTATTAAGTCGAACAGACAGCCCAGACTTCCTTTACTCTCTCTCTCTCTCTCTTTCTCTCTCTCTCTCTCTCTCTCTTTCTCTCTCTCTCTTCATTCGTGCCTATTATCCATAACCCATGGTTGGTCTTCTAGACTATATCAAGCGTACACATTATATTTGGTCTCTTCTGCAGTCGTTTTTCAACAATAGTTTAAATTCTTCTTTTTTTTTGCGTTTTCAGATTTAAAAGATCTAATGATTTTTTTTAAATAGATTTTTCATTATTTTAGACAATGATAATGTTGCTTTTCCTTTTGCATAGATTTTTGACGCCTCTGAGTAACGAGTATGTTGCAAGTGTACTATAATCCACCAAAAATTCTCGAAGTAATAACTATCAAAGAAAACACTATAAATAAAATAGCATTCACCCCAAGTATAAACATACTAAATATATTCAATAACTAACCACTCGAGCCAACAGAATGAGACAAAACCATCTCTCTCTCTCTCTCTCTCTCTCTCTCTCTCTCTCCTCCTAATATATATATATATATATATAAACACGCATCAAATGAAAATTAATAAAACTCTAACAAATGCTCTAACACAACCCCCGGAGATGACTAACGAAGTGGTCGAAAGTGAGTGGGTTTGTAAAAGGTGCTTCCTTCAACAACTTGACCCAGATATAAAACCAGTAAAAAAGAATTAAACGTTTTCACTTCAAGATTTTAAAAGAGAAACAATCCTTGGTATTCAACCAAACATGTTTATATATATATATATATATATATATGTGTGTGTGTGTGTGTGTGTGTGTGTGTAGTTGGACCGTAATCTTTCATTTAAACATGTTTGATTTAATAATAAAGACGCATCAATAATTTTATCAGGATCCTTTCAAGTTTTTATTTTGTGTATATTTTGGTTAATTTATTTTTGTACAAGTCAACACAGATACTTTCCGGTATCAGTATCGTCATGACCTGCAGGATCATCTATTTTAAAATATGTATTGTTGAGCATCAATCCTTTATTATTATATAGACATTTTTTTTTATTATTTAATCAGACATTCTAAAATGAAAGACGGTACATAATAATATAGAAAGATGGTCGAATCTAGCATTATTTCTTATTCTAACACTATCAAACAAAAACCCGATTTTTAATATTCTCCTTACTAAGTGATATTAGAGCTAAAACAATCAAATGTTTTTTTTCAGTTAGTTAGATTACTATCTAAAAAAAAAAAATAAAAATAAAAATCTGAATATGAGCACTGGTAAAAAATCATACATAATAGTAGTAATCCTAGTCAAGTAAGAACATTAAGATTATAAATCCCAAAAATTTACTCTAAACTGTTCGAACCAAAAATTCACTCTAAACTGTTCTAACCTGAAGAAGGCCGGTGGACATATCGGCCGAAACGTTGAGGAAATAACAAAAAAGATGAAGATAATAGTCTGAAAACCTTTAATGTTAAAAGTCATCAAGCTTCGTCTCAGAAATTTATATTTCATTTTAATTCTTAACAAATTGAAAAAGCAACATAAATCCTTCCTTTTTTAATTACTTATATAGTTCCTATAAAAATTCTAGAAAAACACAAATAGTTTACTTCCTTTTTTTAATTACTTATATAGTTCCTATAAAAATTCTAGAAAAACACAAATAGTTTACTTCCTTTTTTTTAATTACTTATGTAGTTCCTATAAAAATTCTAGAAAAACACAAATAGTTTACTTTTCAAAATAAATTCAGAACATTAATTCCGTAACAAAGATTTGAAACAGAACGTTTCAAACAGTTGCTCAGTCGACTGGAGCTATAGAATACACCGACTGCTTTTCTCCAGAGGCGTAAGAGCACCACTCAAACGAGTGTCCTGTTAAAGACGCTAAAAAATACGATGGCGAAGTTCCAGTGATGCTGGAGCTTTGGGGAATGTGGAGTACCCCTTCATTGTCATCGCTCCCAGTTTTACTCTCGCCCAGAGGAGTAGCACCTGATAGGGTCCTATCTATGGGTCAAATAGAACTATACTGTGTTCTTCTGCTAAACTGAATTATTTGAAATAAAACTGTTTTAACATTTAAACTGCCTACTTATGCTAAACCGAATTAATTGAAACAGAAAGGATTTGACATTTAAACGATGTAATTATGCCACTGAATTGTTTTTAATGGAACTGTTTTATATGCTAGACTGAATTGTTTGAAATAGAACTGTTCTTTAAATAGGAATTTTGAACTTATGCTCAAATGATTGTTTGAAATAGAGCTGTTTTCGACATTGAAACTGTATTAATGTTAAGCTGAATTGTTTGCTGTTCCGACTTACCAGAGAATCAAACTGAATGAATTCGAAAAGAAGGATAAGTACCTCGACGTTGTTAGGAAATTATTAAAAAAAAACTAAAAAAAACTATTGAACATGAAGGTGACAATTATACCAATTGTGATTGGTGCTTTTGGTACAGTAACAAAAGGATTGTTGAATGGACTGAAGGACTTGGAAGTTGGCGGAGGAGTGGTAACCATCCAAACTACAGCATTATTGAAAACGGCCAGAACACTGAGAAGAGTCCTGAAGACTTGAGGAGACTTGCTGTCACTGAAACTCCAGTGAAAGACCACCAGCAAAAACTGATGTGAAAAAATCTAACGAGAAAATAATAACAATAATAATTTCTGTGACTTTGAAATACCAACGATTCACTTAATTCCAGCCAGAAGAATAGACATATTATTAATTAACAATAAAAATTAATTGCCATGTAATGGCCTTTGCCATTTAAGCTGGTCAAAGAATTGTAATAAAATAAATCTAATTGATACCAAATACTTTCGACTTTTAAGAGAGCAGGATAATTTGTGGAACCTAAAGGTCACTATATTACTAACAGTAATTGGAGCCTCGGGGACAGTCTCCACAAGCTTGGAACAGAGGCTGGGGGGAGTTAATATTAGCGGAAGAATCAATACTATACAGACCACAGTAGTGTTATGAACTAATACAATACTGAGAAATGTCCTGGAAACATCCTGATACTCAGACTCCAGGGGAAAACAATCTGTTGGATCTGATGAAAAAAAAACTCGGTAGAAGTATATTATTTATCTAAATTTCTTAGACGAAGCTCGTTGATTTTTATCATTAAGGGTTTTCGGACTATTGTCTTCATCTTTATTTTTATTTCCACAACGTTTCGGCCGATATATCCTCTGGCCTTCTTG
This sequence comes from Sepioteuthis lessoniana, assembly GCA_963585895.1. Taxonomy (NCBI): domain Eukaryota; kingdom Metazoa; phylum Mollusca; class Cephalopoda; order Myopsida; family Loliginidae; genus Sepioteuthis; species Sepioteuthis lessoniana. The sequence goes on along the minus strand of CAUZXS010003269.1, from coordinate 105,512 downwards.
AAGTGTTTGTCGAACTCGGGAACCTTCACGGAACTTTGAACTACGTCCTTTATTGAATCCACGGGGGTCTCCTGTTCTGATTCCGTTAGCCATAACTGGGTTAAGTATTCCTGTATTGTTACTCGCCTGTAGTGAGGATTGAACATGAAACCTTCGGATGATTGTCTCCTTAGAAGCTTAGGGAACCAACGCTCATAACCGTTACGCGATGTGTCCTACTGGAAAATTCTGAGTGAATTTTTGGGACTTATGAACGTTCCCGTGTTCGACAAACATCTGAAGAAGGCCGGAGGACATATCGGCCGAAACGATGAGGAAATAACAATAAAGATGAAGACAATAGTCGAAAAACCCTTAATGATAAAAATAAGAAGTATAATAATAATGATAAAACCTCGACCTCACTAGAGAATTTGTTGTATAGCCATAATACATCTATACAAATATCATCATCATCATGTCGTGTTAGTAGCACGGATATCCCTGACCCTCTCTTACCACTCCTCCCTATCGTTCATCGCCCTAGGCAGGTCTTCAGGACAACATACCGTATCCTCACATAGCTGCTGAATGTATGTTCGTGCTGGTCGTCCTGCCTTCGCACGGCCATGTGTGGGGGTCCATCCGAGTACATCTCTTATGAGTTCGTCCCTGCTTCTCCAGCAGTGTCCTGCATGTCTGGTTCGTCTATCTGGAATAGTTTCGTGATAGGAGGCAGGTGGCCGTACAGTTGGTGTCTTGTGGGGTGTTGCCGCCAGGACTTGTTCCGGATTGCTCGCAGCATTCTTGTGTAATTGCCGTCTAACTTCTTCTCCAGCCGATTTGTTAGAGTCCATGTAGTGCATCCATATAGCAGTATCGATGTGACCGCTGCCTGGAAGAAACTGCGTTTCATTTTATCGGTTAGGTTTTTTTTCCATATAATCGATAGCCTATTGATAGCTGTCCATGCTTTCGTTAACCTCGTTTCGATGTCCTTTTCGGTTGATGCGACGCTGCTTCCTAGGATACAAATATACGGATATGTAAAATGTTCACATGTTCAGATGCATAGAAATCCCGAAACACTGACGACTTTCTTTAGTTCAGGTATGAAACGTTTATTGACATCTTGAGTTTTGTCTTTCGACTCGAGGAGAGAGAGACAAAATTTTTACAATGCTAACTGTTCCATCTAAACTAACAAACGCGTGACGCATCCCTTCGACCACAACTGGACTGGCCTCGTCCAGGCTCAAAAATCAACTAACCCCGCCCCGAGATAAATCTCAGCTAACTGCTTTTTTTCAAAAATCACCAAAATTCCCAGCCCCTCGCTTCTGGGCGTGACGTCATTCACACCCCAGTCTCATTTCCCTATCTGGGGTTTTTATTATGAAAGTTTTGATTGTTACATCCTCTGCGCGCGAGCGTGAACTGCACTCAATGTCTGCACCTGCACGTGCACTAAGCCGAATAGTTCTAAGCCTAACCAAACCCAATGATAAGATATAACCAACGACAAATAATAATATAAAAAAATCCTTCCGCAATTATTTAACAAATTGAAAAAGCTGTGGAACATGAAAATAACATGTTATACCAATTGTCTTTGGTGCTCTTGGTACAGTCACCTGAAGTTATGTCAAAGGACTAGAGGACTTGGAAATAAGAGGTCGAGTGGAGACAATCCAAAATCCAGCATTGCTGAGATTGACCAGAATACTGAGACGAGTCCTGGAGACTTGAGGAGCCTTGTTGTCACTCAAACTCCAGTGAAAGACCATTGGCTAAAGCCGATGTGAGAAAATGCTTAGAGTAAAAAAATAATAAACGTAAGAATCCTTTCAAACTGAAAACAGAAGAGAAGAAAATAGAAGTAACGGAAATCTCAAAAAAGAGACTTTCTTTTTTAAAAGTTAAAATGAAAGGAAAATTAAAAAGATATCGATCGACTCACTCCCTCCCTTCACCAAAAAAAAAAAAACCAGACAAAAAAAAAAAAAAACAATAAGTAAACACATAAAATAATAAAACATCTAAGATGTAAAATTTTGGATATTTTGATTATTTTTTAATGGATTCTCATTATCCATTCAATATGCTGTATAGTTAGCAACAGATATTTCGAATTATCTAGCAATAATTTTTTCTTATATTTAAAATCCTTATATATATATATATATATATATATATATATATATATATGTGTGTGTGTGTGTGTGTGCGTGTGTGTGTGTGTGTGTGTGTGTGTAAATTAATCATAAAAGAAAGAAAGAAGGAAAGAAAGGAAGGAAGGAAGAAAGAAAGATTGACCTTCCATGATAGAACGAAAAAAAGAAAGAATTATCGACGAAACCTGAAAGAAAGAAAGAAAGAAAGAAAGATTGACATAGCATGATAGAACGAAAGAGAGAATTATCGATGAAACCTGAATGAAGGAAGGAAAGAATCAAACAGAAAGAAAGAAAGAAAGAAAAAAAGGAAGGAAGAAAGAAAGAAAGATTGACCTAGCATGAAAAAACGCAAGAAAGAATTATCAAGAAAACCTGAATGAAGGAAGGAAAGAATCAAACAGAAAGAAAGAAAGAAAGAAAGAAAGAATGTTTGACCTAATTCTTGGAGATTTGAAAATTGTGACTGTCTTAAATCTGATGGATTGTGACACACCAATAAAAAAAAGTCTCTACGGACAGCAAATTACATTCAAACACGGCTTCATTACCTCGGGCTGATCAATCGTCAACATGCTCCACCAACATTTTAACATCCCCAATTTGACAAATTTGTAGAAAAGCAGCCGAGCCTGTAAAGGGGAGAGTTTCATTTTTGCGATACATCTTTCTATGTGTTATTTAATAGGATAGGTTGGGGTTGGTTTCTTTATTATCAAGGGACATAACCTTTATGGAGTAAGTCGAAAATGAACCCATAATTCTATCTGAAATCTTTACATCAAGCATAAGAATGGGAATATTATCTCTTTTTAATATAAAACAATTTTGTCCTTCATCAAAAATCGCTGATAATGAACTATCAAGACTTTTCATGAAAACGTATTGATAATTGGTTTCGTATAAGTCCAGACATCTGTTCTGTTGTCGTGGCATCTAGACATCATCTCTTAATTAAACATGTTAAGGTCTGCTCTCGTAATCATTTAAAGATTCATCTGATAATTCTTCGTTGATACATGAGAAGCTCTCTTTCAAAAATCGGTTGATATCTTAATTCATTTTAGGTTTTATCCCGGCCATGTTTAGTCCATCTTCAAACCCGTGTTTACTCACCAAGGGATAAATCTAGCCAGATTCCGATGATATGAGAGCTATAAATCTTAACAGATAGTACATTTCTTTAAAGTACAAAGCGGATCCACTTGTTTCAAATACGAAACATTTATTAGCTGACAGTAACATTTCATAGCAGTTGTCACCCGAAAGGAGAGAGAAAAGATAGATTAAAATATATTAGTTCTTACACTGAAATGCTATAACTCTCATTCGTGAGAGACGAGGGATCAAAACTCCACTCATACCCCCGCGCCTGTTAGAGGGCCTGAATCTCTGAACCCAACCGACAGTCTCCGACTCTGAACTGTAAACAAACTCAGTTAACTCTACACCAAATATTCCCTGTTTATATAATATATTAGCTACCTAATAAACAAATGATGATAAGAACACGAGTCATTAACTATTAGTGTTATGTCATTTTATCCAAAGTGATTCGACAGAGTATTCATCGTTCAACGTGTTGTCCTGAGTTAAAAAAAAAACAAAAAAAATTTTCGCTTGCCTGACACGTGTATCACATGTTCACGTGCGCAAGTCTTGACCTTTAAAAATTGAAGCCTGCAACCAATCACTGGATACATTTGAATGCAACTTACACTTCAACTCAAAGTTTTCAGCTACTTTACATTTTATTGCTACTTATTACATTCAGCAATTAAGTGAGGATACAGGATGCTGTCCAGAAGATCTGCCTGAGGCGATGAACGATAGGGAAAAGTGGCGAGAGAAGGTCAGGGATATCCGTGCTTCCAGCACGACATAATGATGATGAATTGTATTACAGTTGTTTTGCAGCCATAGTCCAGTTGTCATGTCCTTCTGCCATAGGCTGTCGTTCCCTTCAGAGTGAGAGAGAGGGAGAGACTTGCTTTAAATTTAATTATTAGATAAAAGTAAGAGTTATCACTATCTACTCGCTCCAATAAGCTCTTTGCTTTCTTCAGATTAGGAAATATATATTCGTAAATCTCTTTACTGTGATGCTTGCCTAGTCGGCTAGGGCTGTAGAATACATCGAATGATTCTCTGCAGAGGGGTAAGATTCCCCCAACGAGGGTTCTGAATATGACATTAAACAATCTGATGTTGACGTTCCAGTAATGCTGGAGCTTTAGGGAGTGCGGAATACCCCTTCATTGCCATCGCTCCCAGTTCCTCTCTGGCACAGAGTGGTAGCACCAGATAGGTTCCTAGCTATGGGTTAAATAGAACTAGCCTGCGTTATTATGCAAAAGTAAATTGTTTGAAATAGAACTGTTTTTGACATTGAAACTGTACTTAAACTAAGCTGAATTGTTTGAATTAGAACTGTTTGAATAAACTGAATAGCTTGAAATAGAAATGTATAAGAACAATTAAACTGTGTACTCATGTAATACTGGATTGTTTAAAATAGTACTGATTATTTGTATGAAAAGGGATTTGTCGATGGATAAACAATAAAGATTGATGTGCCATAAAATCCAAACAACCAACTAACCAATTGTCTCCGATGCGTATTTTACCTTTTCTTTGTAGTAATAATAACCATTTCTAACTGTCCAGTTGAATTTTTTATTGGTATCAAATATTGCATCTTTCAGTCAGTGATGCGTAGATTACGCTTACTTAATTCCCTGCTTAGATATAAGGACCCCAACAAAAATAGGAGTTTCCCTGGCATATCATTAATTAAACTTCCACTAATGGTGGTGTTCCAAATCTAGTGTTCTCGGGAAGTATGGAGAAACCCTCTATTCCCAGGTTAATTTTGAGCAGGACCTGGTATAATCAAATTTCGTATTAGATTAGAATATCTTATATCAACCCGTGCGTTAAAAAACAAAATCTTAAACTAAACAAAAATGAATATAAAAACGCACATAATTACCAAAACTTCAGGCAAGAGATAACCCCAGACGGTTTTACTTGCCTTTAAAATCACATGTAAATACACATTGTTTTGAAAAATTACAAAGAATAAAGATTTTAACATTTTGGCTGACCATGTCGGCTTGGGGCAGCAGAATACACCGACTGCATCCCTCCAACGATTGTCCTGATTATGACACAAATACTATGATGATGAGGCTTTGGGAATACAGATCACCCCTTCATTACCATCGCACCCAGGCCCATTCTGGTCCGGTTTAGTAGCAACTGATAGTTTCCTATCTATGGGTCAAATAGAATTGTTTTATATTTAAACTGTGTACTGATGCTAAACTGAATTGTTTGAAATAGAACCGCTTATATATTTAACTGTGTATAACGAAATCACTGATGTTTAATTGAATTTAAAGTGATATTCCATATTTACAAACCCCTCCACTCGGGCAGGATATGACACAAGGTCAACTTTTTAAGCGGAGTTTAACAGAGTTTTCCTTCTCCTAGACTAGTTGCCTCACCCTGGCAGAATAAATCAGTCTGCCCTACATATCTGGGGGGAGAATAATTGGATTCATACCTTTCCTAAGGGTATTAGTGCTATGTGAAATGCAATTTGTCCAGGATTTGAACTCGTGTCGCCGTGTCCATTTCCTACGACGATAACCATTACACCACGGGCGCCTCCCAAGTAGGGAGGTTATTTAATGCCAAATGTTCTTTATACATTCATATTAGATAAATGTTATATAATTGCGGAGAGAATTTTTTTTAATATGATCATTTTTCGTTTTGTATATCTAACTTTTCGGTTTAGTTAGGCTGAGAACCTTTCGGCTTAGCGCATGGGTTACTTAGGTGCACACACTGAGTGCAGGTGTTCACGCGTGTTTGGGGTGGATGTAACAATCACGAATATAGCAAAACTTGGAATCATTTAACTTTGTTGACTTATGTTTATACTGTTTGATCATTTAACAAAATGACTGATGTTTAATTGAATTTAATTGATATTTAATTGAATTTAATTGCTGTTTAATTGAATCAATTGATGTTTAATTGACTTTAATTGATGTTTAATTGAATTTAAAGTGATACGTAGATGTTTAATTGAATTGAAGGGATGTTTAATTGAATTTAATTGATGTTTAATTGAATTTAAAGTGATACATAGCAATACTCGAAAATCTTAAATTATGTGCATAACAATGATTAATAGTCACTATAATTAATCGTATAAAGTATAAGTAAGTGAAACCATTTCACCGTGTGAAAAAAATGAGCGCTGGCTCGTTTAAAAACATTATCTGCAAAATGTATTTAGAAATCATATATATAAGATATATGTATGATATAAGAATTTAGAACTAAATGCCTTACAATGATTAATGTACCATAAAAACAAACCAAATCCAAACATATATATTTAATATATATGTATAAAAAGGATTTAGCATTAAATAACCTACAATGGCTGATGTGCCATAAAACCAAACCAAATCCAATCATCTATATGATATATATATATATACGTCTAAAAATACGACCAAGATATGAATATGTGAAATAGACATAGGGAATCCGAAAACACTCGAAATTGGTTCAGGTACGAAACTTTTATTTACCTTTTTTGAGTTGAAGGTTTTTCGACATGAGGAGAGAGAGACACAATTTCTTTCTATGCCGACTTTTCCATCTGACCCCACCACGTGCGGCACCCCTGCCGCAAACTACTGGTCTGGACTTGGCAAGCTCCGAAAATCGACTCGTTTCGTCCAAGCCCAAATCTCAACTCACTGTCTCAATCAACGCGCGTGCGCACCCCACAGTTCATAACTGGACCGGCCTCACCCAGATCAAAAATCGACTTGCTTCGTCCAAGTGCAAATCTCAACTCACTGTTTTTTTCAAATTCCAAAATCTTCAGCCTATCGCTTCCGGACATGACGTCATTCACGTCCCCGGTCCTATTTCCTATCTAGGGGTTTTATTGTGACGTCTGTGATTGTCACATCCGCCCCGCACGCGCGTGACCACCTGCACTTAATGTGTGTACCTAATTACCCCATGCACTAAGCCGAAAGGTTCTCAGCCTAACTAAACCGAAAGGTAAGATATACAAAACGAAAAATGATAATATAAAAAACATCCCTCCGCAATCATATAACATTTATCTAATATAAATGCATAAAGAGGATATGGCATTAAATAAACTACAATGGTTGATCTGCCATAAAACGAAACAAAAGTAAATAAGACATAAACAAAATCTGGCTGTTAGTCACACAGTCTCTATCTACGATCCAAGAATTTACTCTCTATCTGAAGAGGTGGAGTTACCGTGGGGTAGTGGTTAACGTGCTTGACAACACCATCATTGTGAGTGAAATCGAACCTCAGTTCTGCTATTAAATTAATTTGTCGAATTATATGAAGTCACGAATCTCTCAAGCTATGAATTAGATAGCACCGCCAATGTCCTTAACTGTGGATGGCTTTGGCATTAAATAACCTACGAAGGTTGATACGCTATAAAAAAAAACAGAAAATGAATCTCTCGGGTGAAGACATCTGACTGCTGTTCATTCATATTTAAATGTATATTACATGACACGTTGTGTTAGAAAAATCAATATCATTTTATAATTTAATATTTGACCAGTTCATATTGAGAAGATCTCAGATTTTAACAGCGTGTGTAAAACCAACACAAAATTTCATAGTTCATATTTTGTGTTTTTATTTTCCTTTACTGGTATAGAAACGTTATTAACTGGAAAATAATTTTTTTTCCGTTTGAAGATGTTTGAACAGAGACGAATAAGACTTTGTGAGAGAAATTGCAAAAAAATGCACCAACTGTGATGCAAAATCGCACAAAAATTTAAAAGAAAGGTGTCTGTGCAGGAATGTCAGATACTGATACTGGTTTTCGTCAAGGATCTTGACGAACCCCAGTATCAGAAAAGATGATCGAGCAAGTTCGGTAAATATTTTCCAAAGCCCCGGAAAATCAACATACCATTGAATTTCTCATTCAAATTTTGATAAATATATCTTATTTTGCTAATATAATAAGAATGATAATCTGACATTACCACGATGGTTGATATGCCATAAAACCCAACCAAACATTATTAATTGAACTAGTAAATGAACAAGTAAAACAAAAGCTTTATATGGTATAAAATGCACACACACACACACACACACACACACATACACACACATATATATATAGTCGCGTATTTATCAGTCTGTGTCAATATCTGTCTATCCATCAATTAATCTATATCCTATTTACCAACCCCTCCGCTCGGGCAGGATATGACACAAGGTCAATTTTTAAGCGAAGTTTAACAGGTTTGAATTCAGAGCTTTTCCTTCTCCTAGACTAGTTGCCTCACCAAGGCTGAAGAACCAAGTCTGCCCTACTATTTACCCATAGCTGAAGGGAGAATAATTGGATTCATACCGTTCCCAAAGGTATTAGTGCTATGTGAAATGCAATCAGTCTCGTCCAGGATTTGAACTCGTGTCACCGTGTCCATTTCCCTACGACGATAACCATAACACCACGGGCACAATTAATCTATATATTATTATTATTATTATTATTATTATTATTATTATTATTATTATTATTTACGCCTTAATTGGCTTTCACATCTATGTTAGCTGGTGGTTTTTCACTGGAGTTTGAGTGATAGTATTCTGGCCGTTCTCAATAATGTCGTAAATTGGATAGTCTCCACTTGTCCTCCAAATTCCAAGTCCTCCGGACCCTTTAATAACCCTTTGGTGACTGTACCAAAAGCACCAATCACGATTGATATTATTATTCTTTACTCATCAGAGTTTTTCACGTCAGCGTAAGCTGATAGTATTTCACTGGAGTTTGAGTGACAGCAAGTCACCTCAAGTCTCCAAGACTCTTCTCAGTATTCTGGCCGTTTTCAATCGTTCTGTAGTTGGGATGGTCTCCACTCGTCCGTCAACTTCCAAGTCCTTCAGTCTCTTTGATAATCCTGTGGTTACTATAACAAAAGCACTAATCACAATTGGTATAATTGTCACCATCATGTTACATATTTTTTTCAATTCTCTTGCAAGGTCGAGGTACTTATCCTTCTTTTCCCATTCTTTCAGTTTTATTCTGTGGTCATCCGGGACAGTAAAGTCGACAATTTTGAAAATTTTCTTTTTTTTGTTGATTATTATTATTATTATGTCTGGTCTTCTGGCCGAGATTAAGTGATCTGTTGGTATGTAAAAGTCCCATAGAAGTTTATGTGTTATTTTCTTGGACAGGTGCTGGGTTTTGCATATACCATTTGTTTGTATGGTCAAATTTAAATTTCCTGCACATCTCCAGTTGGATCACCTTGCCCACCCAGTCGTGTCTATTCCTATACTCATTCTGTGCTAATTTGCTGCATTTACTTATAATGTGAATGATTGTTTCATCTCTGTCACCGCATAGCCTACATTTCATATTTTGTTGCGTCTTATCTATTCTTGCTTTAATATGATTGATTTTTATGGCATTGTTTTGTGTTGCTATTAGGAGAGATTCTGTTTCTCTCTTAAAGTTTCCTTTTCTGAGCCAGGTCCAGGTTTTCTCATGTGAGATGTTGTTTATTAGTCGTTTAAAACGGCCATAGAGTTGTTTTTCTTCCCATTTTTGTTTCCTAGTTATTCTCATTCCGTTGTCCATCGTGTTGTCAATATCGTTTCTGGTGGCAGTAAGGAGTTCTCCTTCGTGTTTTTCTATGTAGTCCTCGAGCCTTTGTATCGATGGGTCAACGCTGTCTTCGATGCTGGCAAGTCCTTTTCCTTCCTCTTTTCTTGATACATATAGTCTGTCAACACCGTCTCTGGGATGTAATGCCTTATGCATGGTCATTAATTTTCTTGTTCTTTGGTCCATTTGCTTAAGTTCTTCTCTGGTCCAATACAAAATAGGGTCCTGAATATCTAACGAGGGGTATAGTAGAGGTATCTATTCCTTTAATAAGGTTTCTGCTAGACACTTTTGTCTCGAGTAGTTTTCTTGTTCTCCTGAGATATTCTTTTGGAATTTTGTCTTTCATTTCCACTTGTTCGATGGTGTCAGCCTCCAAGATGCCCAAGTATTTGTACATTTCTTTTTATTCGAGCGTTCTAATCTTGTCCTGATTTGGTAGTTCCATTCCGTCAGATATATGTCATTTGCCACTTTTCATTACAAGCATGGCGCATTTTTCTATGCCAAATTCCACTCCCATGTCCTACCGTATATTATAATTGTGTGTATAAAAATTTCCAGTTCTTTTTCATTTTTTGCAAATAGTTTGATGTCATTCATGTACATTTGGTGATTGATCTTTTCCTGCGATTTAATAAGTTTGTATCCGGTTGCGCATTTTCTGAATTTGTTGTTAAGTGGCATCATGGCAATTATGAATAGTAACGGTGATAGTGCATCTTCTTGAAAAATATCTCATTAGATCTTTGCTTCAGCTAAGCTTCTTCTTCCTGCTGTCAAGTCCACTCTCCAGGTTTTTGATGGTTTTCTCGATAAAGTTAATGACTTCATGTGATATTTTTTTACATATTGAGGCAGTTTATTATCCAGCTTTGCGAAACATCATATGCCTTTCTGTAGTTAATCCAGGCCTGAGCTAGATTTTTTTCGTCTGGTCTTTAGGATGTGTTGATCTATATAAAGTAACCCTGCTGTGCCTTTGGATCCTTTGAGGCCTTATTATTATTATTATTATTATTATTAGTCTGGTTTCATTTTCAAGACAATATAGTCACTCAGATATTTACGTCTCAAATGAGATACAAGTTTTTGAAACCCCTATGTTATCCCACGCTAAAGTTGGTTTGAAAAATGCTGGTATTCTTTTCCTAGGAATATGAAAAAAAAACTTGTTATTTTACGTTACAAACAGGTCACAGTGGAATAATATATGGAATTCTACTCACAAAAAAACTCCAACACAATTCAATATTACAATATTTACCAAGAAAAATAGTTTGTAAAATTATAGACTTATACGTATTACATATATATATATGTATATATATAATTCAAAGAGAGGATTCTTGGGAAAATATGAAAATCTAACAAGGTATTTATATTTGGCATTATAAAAAAAGATGTTATGCAAGCGTCTAAAGAAATAATTGTGCATTAGTTGCGGTGCCGTTGATGCAATGTTGAAAACGATTGAGGTCACAGAAGAATACTGAGTCATTGAAAGGGAATTGAACGTCTGTACACGCGAAGGTGAAATACACCATTGGAATGCAATGAGAGTCTGTAAATAATAAGATATTTTATAATATATGTATACAAAGTGCGTGCAAAAAGGTAAAATATACCAGTGAAATGCAACGAGAGTCTGTAAATAATAAGATATTTTTTAATATATGTATACAAAGTGCATGCAAAAATATCAAGGCAGAAGCTGCATATGAAAAGAAAGAAATATAAAAAGACAGAAGATGCAGCCGGCCTCTTCCCAGCTCTGATAGCAGGGCCTTTATACATTTGAGTTTTATATGAACAATTTCAATTATTATATACATATTTACCAACCCTCTCCGCTCGAGCAGGATAGGACATAAGGTCAATTTTTAAGCAGAGTTTAACAGGTTTGAATTCAGAGTTTTCCTTCTCTTAGACTAGTTGCCTCACCAAGAATGAAGAAATCCGTCTGTCCTACTATTTACCCATAGCTGGGGGGAGAATAACTGTATTCATACTTTTCCCAACGGTATTAGTGCCATGTGAAATGGAATTAGCCTGGTCCAGGATTTGAACTCGTGTCGCCGTGTCCTACGACGATAACCATTACACCACGGGCACCTCTTTTCACTTTTATATATATATATATATATATATATGTATATATATATATATATATATATATATATTAGTTATTAGTGCTATATATATATATATATATATATATATATATATATATAGCACTAATACCCTTAGGACAGGTATGAATCCAATCATTCTTATATATATAAGAATAATTGGATTCGTACCTGTCCTAATGGTATTAGTGCTATATATATATATATATATATATATATATGACTAATAGCAGTGGGGCTGGTATATATATATATATATATATATATATGTGTGTGTGTGTGTGTGTGTGTGTGTGTGTGTGTGTGTGTGTGATTTGTAAAATTATTGCTTGTAAGTAACGATTTTCAGACAAGCAAGGATTCAATTTTTAGTATACAGTTAAATGGTTTCAAGTCGCGAAGACCTGCCTGAGGCGATGAATGATGGGGAAAAGTGGCGAGAGAGGGTCAAGGATATCTGTGCTACCAGCACGACATGATAATGATGAATACTAATAATTGAAATAAACAGTCATTCGTGTGCACACTGTTAAGTATTTTCAAACGTAGTTATGTAATAACAACAGTTCAATTTATCCTTTATCCTTTGTTTGTACTCAGTTAAGTGGTTACCCAGTCAACTGGTGCCGTAGAATGTACCAAGAGCTTTTCTGCAGAAGGGTAAGACCCCACAAACGAGTGTCCAGTAGCCCAGTCAGCTGGGTCTACAGAATATACCGACAGCATCTCTGTAGAGGGGTAAGACTCCCCCAACGAGTGTCTTGGATATGACACTAAACAATCTGATGGTGAGGTTTCAATAATACGGGAGATTTGGGGAATGCAGAGTACTCCTTCATTACCATCACTCTCAGCTCCACCCTGGCCCGGAGTGGTAGCACTAAATAATGTCCTGTTAATGTGTCAAATAGAATTAACATGTGCAATTACGCTAAACTAAACTGTTTGAAATTATCTATTCTTACCTTTAACTGTGAATATAGAAAAAAAAT
>CAUZXS010003269.1:80000-87500 GCA_963585895.1 Sepioteuthis lessoniana | reverse complement strand
ACCACGGGCAACTACACTCATTACAACTCATGTATTACAATCATATTCAGCACGATGCTGTAAATAAGCAATGTAGTCAAGCCCTTGATGTAGCCCATCGTGTTTACTAGACTTATCCAGATATTCTAAAACGCCACTATTTATACACAATAACATTAATAACGTAATAGTTAATATTGTGAATTGAATTAACATGTCCAAAAAATCCGCCGAACATCTACGCACGATGTATGGGAACACCCGACAGTTGTTTCGACCTAATTAAGTCACATCAGTCGTGTATAACGTAATCTCCACCACTGGAGATCGAACCAGCGACCACAGATTGCAGTGTCGAAACTCTACAACTGAGCCACCAGTTCATATCGCAGACAAGTCACCAAATCAAAAAGTCATGCTAATTGCGCAGACAAATAACCTAAATGTTTCTTGCAAGTTACATCCGTACACTTTCCAGAGGAGATCTAATAAGTTCGAAACAGCTGTCCAGTATTCCCGTACATCGTGCGTAGGTGTTCGGCGGATTTTCTGGTCATGGTAAATCAATTCACAATAATAATTCCTTTACTAAAAGAATAAAAAATTGTACTAGTTAATGTTCAGTAAAATCTTTATGTTGAACAAAAACTATATCTTAATTTATGGGCTTTGTTTTAAAATAAGCTATATTAGAAAAATTTGGATTTGAAACTTTCGGCAAGGTTCGGTCTAAAAACAAGGTAGGCTCCGATATTTCTAAAACACATGTCGTATAATGAAAATGCCCCAGTGTTTTTGAGGTGAAAAATTGGTCTTCAGTCCATATCTACCAACCCTACCGCTCGGGCAGTATTTGACACAAGGTGAATTTTTAAGCGGAGTTTAATAGGTCTGAATTCAGAGTTTTCCTTCTCCTAGACCAGTTGTCTCACCAAGGCTGAAGAAACAAGTCTGCCCTACTATTTACTCATAGCTGGAAGAAGAATAATTGGATTCATACCATTCCCAAGGGTATTAGTGCTATGTGAAATGCAATTGGCCTGGTCCAGGATTTAAACTCGTGTCGCCGTGTCCATTCCCTACGACGATAACCATTAAAGCACGGGCACCTCCAACTGTTGTTCATTACTAGAATATGGTAGATTTTAAAATATTTGATTTGTTCCTTATTTGGATAAAATGGTTCACATTGTAGATCGTAGTGCAAATCAATCTCAATAAAGGTGGATCAATTTTGCGCCAAATCTGTAGAAGAAGGAAGATACTTACCAAGTAACAGAAACTCACCAAAAAGTGAGCAGATCGAAAATGCTCCTTTAGCCATTCTCATTTCCACCGAGCAGTTTAACTCCATGCTTGTTTTGGGGTCATCAGGAGAGAATGTGCACCGTTTCGGGGCCTTCCACTCGACGGTTTTATTTGCACATCGCCCCCACCCCTCACTGACTTGAGGCCCCATTAAAGCATCCTGTCAAATCAACGTCTAAATGTAAATTTTCAAATCTGCTCGCGTAATTGGAATGTTGTTGCGCATTCGCGAGTAGGTTTGGTTTGGTTTATTTAATGGCATATCAACCTTTGTAGGTTATTTAATGCCAATGCTATTCTCCTAGAATAACAGTAGTGGTACTATTTAACCCATTGCTGGGAGGATAAGGTGGGTTCATACCTTTCCCAAGGGTATTTGCCCGAAAGTGAATGTAATAGCGCGACTGGAGTACCAACTCGCTTACAACGATTCCGCAGTCCATCGCTTTAACCATTACACCACGAGGACACCCCCCCGAGTAGGTTTATGACGTGTTTATTTTGAAATGTTCCATGGGACATTTCTTTTATTCCATATAAAAGGTACACTTTGTAGATCGTAGTGGAAATCGATCTCTGCAAAGGTGGATCAATTTTGCGCCAAATTTACAGACAATATTGATTAAAAAAAAACAAAACAAAAAAAAAACAAATCAGTTTTCAGAGTTTTTTTCTTTCTGAAATTCAGAGAACTGATTGTACACCTACATCAGGGGAAAAGACCAACTCTCTCTGCAATCAAGACACTACAAGTCTTTCTTTGACATTTTCCTTCGTCGATTAGAAGAATCCAGACGTTACCCTCTTTTCCTATATTCCAAGAATATGAAATATTAGAAAAATATTTTTTTCAAAAAGCATCTTGAAAAAATACTACGACAGGATTTTTTTTTAAAAGAAAAGTGTTTCTCCGTTAAAGCTGCTTGAAATGTTTTTTTGTTTTTTTTCTTTTTAATATTTTGATAGACTTGTTTGTCTAAATTTTCGAATCGTAAACATCCATCATGACTTAATCGAATGATGACTCAGATGAAGAAAACAATTAAAAAATCAATTTGAAATCCTTCTAACTATTGAGCATTACCATAAAAATACCCTGAAAGAAAGATGTTTAAACCTTTAATAATAATGATGATTATTACATTGTTTAATTTAGGAAATTCGAGGAAATTATGTTTTAACTTCTGATATTTTGTTACGATTAACCCTAATATCACGTTGCACTGTCGGTTGGGGCTGTAGAATGCACCGACTGCACCTCTGCTGAGAAGAAGCCCTCCTGAGAGTATCCTGTTCACGACATTAAACAATCCGAAGAAGCCAAGAAGACTCGAACTCACTTATGAAGGTTTACTAGTCTAGATTGATAGACATTAAAGCACCTGATGTACTCGAATGAGCCATATATAACCCATCATCATCATCAGCAGCAGTAGCAGCACAATATATATATATATATATATATATATATATATATATATATATATATATATATATTCATGTTATATATTTTTTTTATTCATGCAACATATGAAAGCACGTGCGATACCCTGCCATCATCAGCCGCCAACCAGGGTGATGACACACTTTCGGTAGTTCAAGGCGGTACAGCCACTCCAGGCGCTACCAAGCAGCTTTTGTCACATGACAGGGTATTAAGAGAATTATATATATATATATATATATATATATACGCCAGATCATTAAAATTGTCGTAGACTCTTTAAAATTCAGTATGTTATTGTTATACATATTATGAGATGACTGACCAATTTTTATGATTTCAGGTTCAAATAAACAGCTATCGCAGGAATGGGAATACACCCTACTAAATCCTGATTGTCACAGCTGGTGAATTTCAAAAATGCAATCTGGATGTGAGGACATTTTAGAAGAACGATATGCAATAAAATTCTGTTTTAAACTTGGAAAAGATGCCACAGAAACGTATGGAATGCTTCAGACTGCTTTTGGAGCATATTGCATGAATCGAGCATTAGTTTTTGAGTGGCATAAGAGATTCAAGGAAGACAGGGAGTCTGTGGGTGGAGTAAGGAAGTCAATACACCAGAATTGATTGGCCAAAGGGCTAGGGTTACTATGTTGAGGTTTTAAGGGAGTTCAGGAAGAGATTCCCCGGGAAGAGGCCAGCACTCTTCAAATTGGGTCAGTGGGATTTCCAATGCACCAGTAAACAACTCCATCCTTGTCAGAGACTATTTGACCAAGATGGGCATCAAGACAGTCTCCCTATAGTCCAGACCTTGCTCCCTGTAACTTTTGGTTATTCCGTAAGCTCAGAGGCTGTCATTATGAGACAATTGAGGAGATAATTTAGGATGTGACGAAGGTCATTGCCATGCTCATACAAGAGAACTTCCATGGGGCCTTCCAGAAGTTGTCGGAACGGTAGAACAAGCGCATTGCAGCTGGAGGAGATTACTTCGAAGGGGACTAGAGTTTCATGTGTGTACTGTCAATAAAAGTGCCCATACAAAAAGTCTGGAAACTTATTTAATGATCCTTATATATATATATATATATATATATATATATATATATATATTCAGCATTTGCATTCATATTATAGATATGTACAATATGAAACAAAAGGTGTGCTATATATACACTCGATTGCATCAATATTATATACATAATATGAATACAAATGAGCACTAAACATATTCGTATATATAAATAGATATATGTGTATTAGGGCAGCAGTCTTTCATTTAAGCACGTTTGATGAAATAATAAAGACATATTTCATCTATATAATTTTAAGGTCCATTCAACTTTCTTGATAGGTGCCTTGGTTTTAGTATGGAATTCGTGGATTAATTTACCAAAATTATCCCGAGCACTTTCGGACCTTTCATAGGCCATCATCAGGGTTTGTTTGCATGTGTAAAGAGGTATTGTTTTATAAAGTTTTAAGGTTTTTTTTTTAAATAATATTATGAAATAACTTAAACGCAAAGTTGGATAAAACTGAGAAGCTGATGGCATCGAACGACTTTAAAATAGAATGTTATCGCCGGAAATAGAATATTTTTAACAAAATTAAAATATTACAATATATATATATATATATATATATATATATATATTGCTCATTTTCATTCATATTATTATACACGCATTTACACACATATATGCATATATATATATATATATATATATATATATATATATATATTTTAAATTTAGATATATATATATATACATATATTTTAACATAGATTGATAAATAGATTGAGAAACAGAAGAATAAAAAAGCACTTATTTGACACTTTTTCCTGTTACAGCTCTCAACATCAAGAGGTAGAGCCACTTATACGTGCCAAATCATTAAAATTCCGCTAAAAGCATCAATAAATACGAATTAAAGGAGGATTCCCCCCCAAAAAAATAACTTGTAGATTTTACGGTTTCAGCACATCTTTGAGATAAAATAAAAGAAAGCGTACAGAGAGACAAAATACTTGGATCTTGCCAGAGAGTTCAAAAACTGTGAAACAGGAAGGTGATGGTTATACGAATTCTTTGGGTTAGTTTCTTTGTTTAATGGCATATCGACCTTCGTGGGTTATGCAATGCCAAAGCAATCCTTGCGAGAAAACAGTAGTGATGCTTCTTTTTTCACTACGTTTCGGCCAAATTTCACTTCTGGCCTTCTTCAGGTGATTTACCGCGACCTCGGATAGCAATGCTGAGTCTTGTAACCGTATCCCCAATAATTACTGCCTTCCATAGTTGTTGTCTATCGCAGTGGGATTTCCACCAGGCCAATGCACCAGTAAAAAACTCCATCCTTGTCACAGACTATTTGACCAAGATGGGCATCAAGATAGTTCCTCAGCCTCTGATGTGATAGTATTGAATGAATAGCTTGGGGTGTAAGTGGATACATACCTTGATATCAATTGCATTTGGTATTCTTGGAAGTATTTCCAAAAGCTTGGAATGAGAATGATAGAACTTGAGATCAGTGGAAGAATCGATTCCATGCTGATCAAAGCATTGTAAAGATTACCAAGACTACTTAGAAGAATTCCTGAAACTTGAGAGGAACCGCTGCTTCTCACACTTCTCTGAAAAAACGTTTCTTAAACCTGGTACAAAAACTAAAACTAGGAATGAGTGAAATAAAGTAACAATTCTTCTTTTACTTCATAATCAATGGCGTTTTATGTGGATTCTAAGATCAGTTATGGAAATGGAATCATTATCATCATCATCATCATCATCATCTTGTCGCGCCAGCAGCACGGATATCCCTGATCCTCTCTCACCACCCCTCCGTATCGTTCATCGCTTGCGTCAGGTCTTCAGGAATACTCTCATATCAACAAAGAGCTGATGTATGTAGATTCGAGATGGTCACCCTGCTTTGTTCGTCCATGTGAAGGGGTCCACAGGAGTACATTACTTATGAGCTCGTCTCTATTTCTCCAGCAGTGTCCTGCATGTCTGGTTCGTCTAAATTTAATAGTTTTCGTGATGGGTGGTAGGTGCCCATATAGGTGCTTCTTTGTGGGGTGTTACCTTCAAGACTTGTTCAATATTGCTCGCAGCATTCTTGTGTAGTTGCCGTCAAGCTTTTTCTCCATCCGTTTCGTTAACGTCCCTGTACTACATCCATACAGCAATATCGACACAACCGATACTTTGACGAAACTGCGTTTCATTTTATCGGTCAGGTCTGACTTCCATACGACCGATAGCCGATTGATAGCTGTCCATGCCTTTGCTATTCGCGTGTCGATGTCTGTCTGTCTCGGTTGATGGGACAATGCTTCCTAGGTTGGTGAACTTGTCAACTAGTTTTATAGAGCTACCATTTAGTGTGGGGATCTCGCCTGTTTGATTAAAGCACATATATTGAAAATAGAATACTATTTCTAAGTTTCTTGTCTTTTACATACACACACACACACACACACACACATATATATATATATATATTTCGAGAGAGAGACAGGTTTCCAGACTTTATTCGTATAGGCACTTTTATTGATAGTACACACATAAAACTCTAGTCCTCTTCGAAGTAATCTCCTTCGGCTGCAATGCACTTGTACCGTTCCAATAACTTCTGGAAGGCTCCATGGAAGACCTCTTGTGTGAGCATGTCAATGACCTTCGTCATAGCCTCTTTCATCTCCTCAATTGTCTCATAACGACAGCCTCTAATGTTTCCCTTGAGCTTAGGGAATAACCAAAAGTCACAGGGAGCAAGATCTGGTCTATAGGGAGGGTGAGAAACTGTCTTGATGCCCATCTTGGTCAAATAGCCTGTGACAAGGATGGAGTTGTGGTCTGGTACATTGTCTTGGTGGAAATGCCACTGAACTGATTTGAAGAGTGCTGGCCTCTTCCGACAGAATCTCTTTTTTAACTCCCTTAAAACCTAAACAGATTATTCCTTGTTGACTGTCTGTCCAGTGCTTTCAAAAATGGGATCAGCAAAAGTTTGTGGGTGGATTTGCTCTGTCTGGCCTTCTTGGGTTTGAGAGAGCCAGCAAGCTTCGACTGGTATCTCTGTCTCTTGGTCTCTGGGTCATAGCAGTAGATCCAGCTTTCATTGCAGGTCACCAGAGCATCAAGAACAGCAGGATCTGAATTGATCAGCTCGACCATCTCCCTGCTGTTATGATAACGTCTTTCTTTCTTATCTTTCCTGAGCATCCTTGGGACAAACCTCGGGCAAATCTTCCGCATCGTAAGTTCTTCGCGAATAACTGTGTGTACAGTTCACACACTGCATCAAACTGCGCTCTTATTCTCTCTATAGACACACGACAGTCATTATTCAGGAAATTCTTTATTTGGCCAATCAACTCTGGTGTTCTGATTTCTTTACTCCTCCCACACCTCTCATCATATAAATTGCGCATGGTTTATCATTATCATATTATCCAAGAGGTGTGTCGATACAACCTTACCAGAATGCTGGATCTGTGAAATTCAGAGTCGTGAACATTTACTCAAGGATGGTTGGTTGGCTGTTTATACATTTATGGCCTAGCAACCTTTGTAGGTTATTTTACACCGAATCCATTTTCATACAAATAATCAGTTCTATTTCAAACAAATCAGTTTACCATAAGTACACAGAGTAATTGTCAAAAATATTTCTATTTTAAACTATTCAGTTTAGTCAAGCAGTTCTAATTCAATCAATTTAGTTTAGCATAAATACAAGTCGCT
>CAUZXS010003269.1:67500-75000 GCA_963585895.1 Sepioteuthis lessoniana | reverse complement strand
AATGATACTTGTTTTCGAATTATTTAAGATTGTTCTAATGAATTGTCTTTATAATTTGAAGATCTACTTCGATTTTCTGTAGTGCTTGGATTATTATTTTTAAAAACCTCTTAATTATTTTTCCAATGAGAATTTATTATATAGATATATTATTTTTCTCAAGAATTCAACGATAAATATCATCGAAAAAACTTAAACAAATTTGGAATCAAAATAGTCACAAACTTTTCAAAGCCAATTAAGAATTTAATTAATTATAAAAATGAGAATTGTCACATTAAACTGATGCTGGTGTTTACGGTAATTTATGTCTGGATTCTAATAAACAAACGACTGTGGCGATGGAGTACATTCCATAATCTTCAATAACAAACTTATGATCACAAAAGGGTCCTGAAAAAAGGAAACATATTTTATAGTTTGGTTTGTCATCATAGAGAAACTAATCACGACTTTAATTTTAAAGTTTTTAAAATCTTTCTTCATACACATAATGAAAAAGCACCAGAAATTCGTTGAATCTAGCATCATTTCAAAGTAAAATGCTATCAGAGAAAAGACTTTTTCAATAAATCGCTCAATTGGTGCTATATAGATTGATAATCCTTAATTCAAAATAATTTGGTTTCATCATTCACGTATATATATAAACATAGATAGATAGATAGATAGATAAACAGACTGAGAAATAAACAAAGTAACATTGTCAGAGACAGATAGGTGTGTTATTCATCTTTGGAAATAAGTAGATTAGAATTAAATGAGATTATCGTAACCATAGATAGATACGATGGACTGCGGAATTTTAGTAGCGAGTTCGAATTCCAGTCGTGCTATTACGTTCACTTTTGGAGAAAAACACAAATGGAAAAGATATGAACCTCTTTATCCTCCCAGCTATGATTTAAATAGTATCACATCTGTTCTTCTTGAAGGATGGCTTTGCATAAAATAACTTTAAAAAGTTGATATGCCTTTAAACAAAAGAACCCAAAACAAACCGTACATAGACAGAAGTAATATGTTTTTTAAAGAAAATTCCTTCCATTTTTAATATCAATTTCAAAATCTAATTACATCGCAGAATTTCCAAACCAAACGGCACTAATGGAATTAGAACATGTAAAATTTTCTCCTTTTTCGTTTCATCTTACAAATACCAAAAGTATTTTGATAAAAATCAGATAATACTTAAAATATTCTTATATTCTGATGAAGATTTAGTGTTTAAAAAGCCCAAACGTTTAACTTTGGCATATAATTCGACTATGAAGAAAATCATCCTCTCGAGACAGTACCCAACAATTCAGCAACTGTATGGATTTTTTTTTTTCATATGAGTATATTTTAATTTCTTACTTTTGAAATTACGATCAATATGAATATTGTAAGTTCGTTATTCTGCGATTATATTTCAAAGTTATTAGACTATCATCTCCAAATAAACCAAAGTCGTCTTTCCTGGCTATTCGGTTAATTCTGGAAAGTAAATAATTTCTATACTGCACCCACAGATTCAAGAATTTCCCGTTATGGTTGAAGTTGCTTGGTTATTTTGTTTACGGATTTTCAACTCTTTCCGGGTTATTTAATTCCCGAATAAGGTCATTTTGTAATTCAAAAAATTCACTTTAGCATAAGTTCAATTTTGTTTACACACAGTTAAATATCAAAACAGCTTTATTGAAAAAAAAATCAATTTAGCATCAATACGGAGTTTAGATATGTAAAACACTTCTATTTCAAACAATTCAGTTTAGCATAAGTACACAGTTTTTTGTTTACTCACAGCTAAATGGAAAATCCGTTAATTTCAAACAAACCAATTTAGCTTAATCACTATTTACTTATATCTCACCCATACATAGGACCCTATCAGGTGCATCCACTCTTGACCAGAGTGGACCTGGGAGTAATATATATAAAGGGCTACTCCAAATTCTGCAAAACCTCCATCATTACTGGACCCTCACCATTAGATTGTTTAGTGTCATATTGAGGACACTTGTAGGGTGAGTTTTACCGAGCTGCAGAGATACACTGGGTGCATTCTACGGCTCCATCCAAGAAGGGCAAGTTTTTTTTTCAAGACATTCAGTTCAGCATAAGTACGTAGTTCAAATGTGAAACACAGTTCTATTTCGAACAATTCAGTTTAGCATACGTACGCAGTTTTAATGTCAAAACAATTCTATTTCAAGCAATTCGGTTTAGCATAAGAACATAGTTTAGTATTATTTGACCTATAGATTGGACCCTAACAGTTGCTACCACTCGGGGCCAGAATGGACCTAGGAGCAATGGTAATGAAGGAGTATTGTATATTCTCAAATGCTCCCTTATTACTGGAGCTTCACTATCAGACTATTTAGTATCAATTCCAGGACGCTTGTTGGGGAAGTCTTAGCATAGACGGAGTCAGTGTATTTTACAGCTCCAACTGACTGGGCCTGTTTGAATCTGACAAATTCATTACACGTGTATAGAACGACCCTTACTTTATACTCACAAAATCAGAGATGGATAAAATTTTTATAGATAAAGCTTTCATTCTATTTTTTCTATAAAGTTATTCCCCGTGTACAAGTCGACTCTGATCGCAAAATCATAAACTTGTAGAATTCATTTAAAAGCTAAATTTTTGTTTCTAGTTTTTTCCTGTTAAGTTTGAATTTCGACTTCACAAGGTTATTACTCTTGTATAAGTCGACCTTTGATCGCAGAATCATTAACTCACGGAATTCCTTTTTGTAGAGGTTTGATTCTAGCTTTTTCCATTGAATATCAACTTTGGTACTTATTGCTTTATTTATCGGATTTATGGAATTTATTTTGAAGCTAAATTTTTTATTCTATATCTTAATATTACGATTGAATTTCAAAATTATTGTTCGTGTATGAGTCTATCACTGATCACAAAATCCTTGATTTATAGAATTCATTTTTTAAGCTAAATATATATATATATATATATATATATGCATATATATATATATACGTAGATATATACATATATATATATATATACACACACACATATATTTATATATACATATATATATATATATATACATATACATATACATATATATATATATATATACCGGCTTACTAGTCCAGTGGGTAGAGTGTTCGCTAATGGTCAGCGAGACCTGGGTTCAATCCTATGTCGTTTCATAGCAAAGACTTTAAAAATGGTACTTCATAACTCCTTGCTTAACACTCAGCAATATAAGATACGTATCAAGGGTAAAATGGAGCAATTCAAGGGAAGGAGCAGCGCCCTCCCCTACACCTCGTTGTAGTAGCTATTGAAAAGGGATCCTCCTGGTCCCCCTCGACTACGGTCGCCAACTTTACTTACTTTACTTATATATATATATATACATATATATATCATTGCTTGAGTATAAGTCGACACAAAATTTACGATCACAAACTCATTGATTTATGGAATTTATTTTGAAGCTAAATGTTTTATTCTATTTCTTATTACGATTGAATTTCAAAATTATTGTTCGTGTATAAGTCTATCATTGATCACAAAATCATTGATTTATAGAATTCATTTTGCAGCTAAAGATTTGCTTCTAGTTTTTCGCTTTTTATGTTGTCTTATAAAGGAAGTTTCCAATCAACTTCTTACTGTCACACGTATGTTGAGTTCTTGCAAGCCCTACTATTATTTTGAGGAATTTTAAGAATTCTCTGATGGGTTTAATTACCCAATCATATTTTTGAGAATAGCGAGAAGTGCCCACGGGATTTCAGTGAAAAAATGTAAATTTCAAATGAACAGAAAAACAGACGAAAATAAAAATACAAATAAAATAAAATAAATAAAATAGAAATCAATAAAATGACACAGCGAAAAAAGAAACAAAAACTTTGTGGCCAACAAAACGTTATTCTCTGATATCCTTAGGGACAAGCTTGATTTGGGGCCAAAGTATAATTACAAATAACCACTAAGCGCCTGCAACAATACCTTACTATCGGAGGAATGATATATTTTGGGAGTTATAAGCGTAGCCTCCGACAATCACTTGACCGTTGCCCATGTGACATTTCGAGAAGCGAGTTCTAACCATTTCTTGGTAGCTGAAACCAGTCTTAGAGGTACTCTGTCTTTCGTCACAGTTTTACGAACAGCACGCATGTGCAAATTATTCCATATGAACCTTATCCTTTCAACAAAAAAAAAGGTAAGGCTTTTTTTCCGCTGCTATTCAGGACTACTTGTTCTGGGGAACAGATTTGGTAAACTTTTTATTTCCTATTTTGTAATTATGTGTACTATATTATCATCATCATCATCATGTCGTGCAGCTAGCACGGATATCCCTGTCCCTCTCTCGCCACTTCTCCCTATCATTCATCGCCTCTGGCAGGTCTTCAGGGCTACTTCCCGTATCCTCACATCGCTGCTGTATGTATGTTCGAGATGGTCGTCCTGCTTTTGCTTGGCCATATGCGGGAGTCCATAGGAGTACATCACTTATGAGCTCCTTATTGCTTCTCAAGCAGTGTCCTGCATGTCTGGTTCGTCTAGCTTGGATAGTTTTCGTGATGGGAGGCAGGTGGCCGTATACCTTTTGGGGTGTTGCTGCCAGGACTTGTTCAATATTGCTCGCAGCATTCTTGTGTAATTGCCGTCTAGCTTCTTCTCCAGCCGTTTAGTTAGCGTCCAAGTAGTCCATCCATATAGCAGTATCGACACGACCGCTACCTGGAAGAAACTGCGTTTCATTTTATCGGTCAGGTCTGATTTCCATTTGATCGAAAGCCTATCGATAGCTGTCCATGCCTTCGGTAGCCGTGTGTCGATGTCTTTTTCGGTGGTTAAGGCGCTGATTCCTTGGTAAGTGAATTTGTCTACCAGTTTCAGAGAGGTTCCGTCTAGTGTGGAAATGTCACCTGTTTGATTATAGCTCATATATTCTGTTTTGTATTGACTTTGTTTTTCCTAACCGAAATAATATGTGTTAGGTTAACATTCAGATAGCCAAATGCATTATAGAAAAAAGTGGTGGAAATTACAATTAATACTACACACTATAAATTCATATATTACCATTTTACTCGACTTATTTTAATTTCTCGTTGCAACTTGAGAATGCCAAATAAAGATGGAGCCTCTTCGTATAGTTTTTTGTTGTATTCTCAAATTTTCTGCAAGGAAACGTTATTTTAATGAAATAAAATTTAAACTGCAAGAAAAAAGATCTTTACGCTGAACGTGAAAAAAAAAAAAATTGTCGGGATCCCAATATGCAAAAAAAAATTTTTTTCTTGGTACGTTTTCCTCCCTCCAGGCAGAGATACCGCTGGTGGTTAGTAAGCCTCACTGACAGGATTTATTTATTTATTTTGATCTTACATACGTGTATGTTTCCAGCTTCTTGCGTTCGTCAGAGTACATCCATGGCACAATGCCTTGTTTAGGGGGTACTCAATGAGACTTTAATTCACTCGTGTTTGTATATATATATATATATATATATATATATATATATGATACCAGGTGTACACTTAACAGATACGTATTTCAACAATATTTTTTATAAAAATATTGTTTTTTTCAGAGGGAATACAAGTTTTGATGGAGTGTATACCGTTACACCAGGGGATACATTTTGCATTAAGTTAGGCATTCATGTAAATAAAAATCAATATATATTCATATATATATATATATATATATATATATATATATATATGTATATATATATATATATAATAAAATATTACTATATTAAAAAAATATATTAATCAATTTGATTATGAATAAGATATTGGCCTGTTAATGTCCGCTGTTGTACCAAACCTTTTTATTTATAAACTGAATTCACTTTTTTAAAAAATAATTTCTATATTGTTTAATATATTATATATTTTTTATATATAAAGAACTCATTTTCAAGAACCTAATTATATTATCGTAATTCCATTTTTTTTTCTGATATAAATCTAATCAATTAT
This sequence comes from Sepioteuthis lessoniana, assembly GCA_963585895.1. NCBI lineage: Eukaryota > Metazoa > Mollusca > Cephalopoda > Myopsida > Loliginidae > Sepioteuthis > Sepioteuthis lessoniana. Next base: position 69,018 of record CAUZXS010003269.1, on the reverse strand, counting down.
TAATTAGTTTATAGAATATAATAAAGATTACTTAATTTAATAGCAACATTTAAGTTTATTTAGATTCTGAAAGTTATCAGACGTCATGGGAATTCATATCCATCGAGAAATTTATATCACTATATTAGCCTGGTACTTATAAGGAGATAGACTGGTACATAAATATATATATATATATATATATATGTATATATATTATCATTCACAGACAGATCTGTTTCGTTCTATCAGAACTCACCAGTGTGGCTAGACATACTAGATTCCCATAGCTGGGATCGAAACCCGGTTGACTCAAACGCCAATCCAAGACTCTACCCTTCAGCCACGAGGAAACCAGCAGCAGCGAAGTAAATTTTAAATGGTTATGAATCACAATTACTATTGTTTACATACATCCACTTAACGGCTACCTAGAGCTCAATTCATATGAAGAGCCTTGCATATACGGTAATGGCAACGCGATTACTTCATCCGCTAGAGAGCTCAACCCTACGGGAGTAGGGGAGCAATATCCAGTCAACGTCCGAAGATCGTAGGTGTGGATTATTCGCGTATAGAATATATGATGAATATCATATAAATCTATAGGAGTGCTCGATGTATGGCTATTACTTTTTCCTTCCAGGTTTATATAATAAAATTCACATACACAGCGTATACTGTGCAATTAGAAGGAAACGCAAACCTGGTTAAATTGACATTATAAATTCATTTTGCTGGAGAATATCATGATACCCTCCGTCTCATCAGATGACTACACATGTTTAATTCGAGGTTGAGAAAAGAGCAAATGTGGATTATCGTCTATATATTTATGGGAAGAAAACTATAAAAATTCTAAATTCTCAGTCGAAAGAAAAAGGGGCCAAAACAATAAAGTGTTAGAAACATGAAGAAACCAGAACAGGGAGTTCCTGTATATCGACCCATTTGAAAATATGCTAGATTTTCGATAGCCGATGGAATCTTCTGAATAATGTAAGCTTGTAAACTAAATAATTAAACTAGTAGACAAATTCACTTACCTAGGAAGTAGCGTCGCATCAACCGAAAAGGACATCAACACGCGGCTAACGAAGGCATTGACAGCTACGATAGGCTTTCAATCATATGGAAATCAGAACTAACCGATAAAATGAAACGCAGTTTCTTCCAGGCAACGGTCGTATCGAAACTGCTGTATGGATGCACTACATGGACGCTAACAAAACGGCTGGAGAAGAAGCTAGACGGCAATTACACAAGAATACTGCGAGCAATATTGGCCAAGTCTTGGTGGCAACACCCCATAAGACACCAACTATACGGCCACCTGCCTCCCATCACGAAAACTATCCAAACTAGACGAACCAGACATGCAATACACTGCTGAAGAAGCAGAGACGAGCTCATAAGTGATGTACTCCTATGGACCCCCACATATGGCCGAGCAAAAGCAGGACAACCAGCACGAACATACATACAGCAGCTTTGTGAGGATACGGGATGTAGCCCTGAATACCTGCCAGAGGCTATGAA
>CAUZXS010003269.1:50000-62500 GCA_963585895.1 Sepioteuthis lessoniana | reverse complement strand
TTCAGTTGGAAACTTCATCAGAGCTAAAAGATGTTGTTATGTGAAAAACGGAATAACACAGTTTGGTTTTTGGTTTGTTGTTTAGGTTTTATGGCATATAAACCTTTGTGGGATATCTAACGCCAAATCCATTTTTATGCAAATAGTCCTATTTTGAACAATTCAGTTTAGCATGAGTACGCAGTTTAACTATCAAAATCGTTTCTATTTCAAGCTATTTAGTTTAGCAAACAGTTCTAATTCAAGCAATTCAGTTTAGTATGGTTGCACAGTTTAGTTCTATTAACCCATAGATAGAGCCCTATCAGGTACTACCATTCCGGGCCGGAGTGGGCCGAGGAGTAACGGCAATGAAGAAGTACTTTGTATTCCCTTAAGCCTCAGCATCACTGGAACTTCACCATCAGATTGTTTAATGTCATATACAGTCGGTGTATTCTACAGCCGAAGCCGACTGGGTAAAACACAGTTTGATATTTTCTAAATATGTTATGTCATGCGATAATTTTTTGGGATTAGTAATCAGCGTTTGAGAAACAGATTTGTAAAGTTTTATTTCTTGAAATATTAAGCGAGGAAGACATCTTTTTGTGTGGATTTTGAAATCATTTTGTCTTATTTTTCCTAGTGACGGTGATATTTTGAAAAAACAACACGTCGTCGTAGAGGTATTGTGTAGTGGTAATCTGTGGAACATGCTTGTAGTACTTTTCGTTTATCTCTGTCTTGGTTGAAAGAAAATATGGCGGAGTTTTGAAAAATGTGGTTGGTTGAAATATTATGAGAAACTAAATAATTTATCTCTCTGTGTATTTATCAATCTCAGTCTTTTCATATCGATCAAGAATGAGACATGGTTGCGTGATGTCTAAATGCTTGACTGTGGCCTCGAACAATGCACTTTCACTTTCAATTTAACATTCACTTTCGGATATATGCCCTTGGTAAAAGAGAGAACACTCTTGATCCCACCCCAGCTATGCTTTGAATGGTCTTACTGCTGCTCTTACAGAAGTTTGACGTGGCAATTAAATAAGCCATGGAGTTTGATATGCAATTAAATAAAGAAACCAAACTAAATCATCTCTCTCAATCTCTCCCTCTAGCTTTCTCTATCTCTCTCCAATTATATATATATATATATATATATATATATATTATTTTCATCATACAACGTGTGAAAGCACGTGCGATACCCTGATCTCATCAGCCGCCAACCAGCGGTGATAACACAGTTTCGGTAACTCAAGGTGGAACTACCACTCATGGAACGAACAAGCAGCTTTTGCCACCGGACAGGGTATTAAGAGAATTATATACATAGATAGATAGATAAATAGATAGATACGCCAGATCAATTAAGGGCAGAGACTACATTGGACATTAATCTTCATTTTTTGTGTGCAGTTTATGATTTGAAAAAACAAAAAAAAAAAAACGCGTTTACTTTCGGCAGTTAATCCTATTTACCAACCCCTCCGCTCGGGCAAGATATGACACAAGGTCAATTTTTAAGCGGAGTTTAACAGGTTTGAATTCAGAGTTTTCCTTTTTCTAGACTAGTTGCCTCACCAAGGCTGAAGAATCCAGTCTGTACTACTATTTACCCATAACTGGAGGGAGAATAAGTGGATTCATACCTTTCCTAAGGGTATTAGTGCTATGGGAAATGCAATCATTCTCGTCCAGGATTTGAACTCTGGTCGCCATGTCCATTTCCTACGACGATAACCATTACACCACGGGCACCTTTCGGCCGTTAATGTTATTACGCGTTCACAGTAACCGTTTATTACGTAATCACACGGGAATGGTAGTTCCGCGTGTATTTACTTCATGCTGAAAACTTCTCGCTTTTGACCAAATCCAACTTGAAGTATATTGCGCTGCGGTCTGAAGACGATTTGAGGCAACTTTCAAACTGCGGCCAGTGATTTCTATTTTTGAAAGAAACGAAATGACTGAGTGTCCTAGAAAACCACGACAACCAACCTCAATAGGAATCAGAAAATCTGAAAGGAATAATTCGTTAATTTTTTTTTTTCTGAAAGAGAAAGGTATTCAAATGTTGATCAGTTGAGCCAGAAAAAACCTAACAAATAAATGAATTAATTCTTACACGTATGTCATTCTTATATCACTAATTTTCACAAAGAGATAACCTTCAGAAAAAAATATGTTCATACAAGGGACGATCAAACTATTCTCAATCTCACCCAGATAATTCTTTTTTTATGTAATTCTTTTTTTGAATATCACTATCTTATTTATGGGCCTTATCTGTTCAGAAATTTCGACAATCATTAGTTTTTTCTAGAAGTGATAGTGACAAAAGTATTCAGCTATACATATATATATTTCATTTCCACATTAATATGATTTTGCATTCTGTAAGTTTTTCACCATCAAAACGACATAACATATTTCCTTTGTTAATCTTCTTCCTTCCCGTCTATTATTTTCTTTTTTCCTGTCTCTAAACTAAATCCCTTTTTAGTCCTTTTACACAATTTTTCGATAAAAATGAACAGAAAAAATATTATTCGTCTCTCCTATTCTCTAAAAAGGATTTTTTTTTTCTATTTTAATTATGCGTTTAGTAATTTCAGAAAGAGCATTTTATGGACATGGAAAATGGAATTGATAAGGTGACTTTGAATTCCGGTCGAATCAATATTCCTGGGCAGAAATGCCCGAAAAAAAATAAATAAATAAAACGCATTATTTTCCTTTTCTCTTTATCTGAAGGTTGATTAGTTTGATGAACTGTAGACAAATTCTTTTAGACTAAAGGTTATTCTCGTAGAAAATGCAATCGGCGACCCGATTTCAAATCCTAAATGAAGCCGTTTTCGTTTTCGTTTTCTTTTATGCTAAAACCGAAGGAAAAGGCATGAACCTATTTTTCTTTCCCACAGCCATTGGTAATTAGTGGGGCAGTCTAAGTTATTTAGCCTTGGTTTTGCAACCGCTCGTGGAAAATCAAAGTCTGAGTACAAACCAGCTTTACTCTGATTAAGAATTGACCTCTTGTCATACCTACATGTGGCTGAGGGGTTGGATAAATACAAGAGTGTGACTGTTATTTTCGGGTTTGGTTTCTTTGTATGATGGCATACTAACCTTTCTGGGTTATTTAATGCCAGTAGTTGTACAATTTAATCCATAGCTTGAGGTATGAAGGATTTCATACTTTTCACAATGGTTTTAATTCGAAAGTGAATGTAACACTAAGTTTCAAAAAGAGATAATCTTCAGAAAAGATATGACCATACGAGGGACGATCAAACCATCCTAAACCTCACCCAGATAATTTTTTTTTTAAATTCACTGTCTTATTTTAGTGCCTTATCTGTTCAGAAATTACCCTTGGTAAAAGATAAGATCAACAAAGTACCGAAAAAAAAAAAAACTGAAGTATGCAAGTTCCGATAACCAGCGATAAACAGAAAATGCATGAGTCGAAGAGGATGTTTATGCTTCCACAATGTACAATCAAATGAATTAAACTCAAATTAAACTAATTTGTTAGCATTAGATGGAGATATTTGAAATATTTTAACTGTGTGCAAACAAATAAGTTTTGGCTTATTGAAAAACGTTACCGACAAAGTATGCGTTCATAAATCATATTTAATATACGTATAAACATGATTTAGGATTAACTAACCCATAAGGGTTGATATGTTATAAAATTTGACCAACTAACCAATCAAATTTTACATTTATGTATACAAAATATCATTCAATCCAGTAAATCCGGAATAGAGTAATATTCGAAACAGGACAAATAAAATATTCAACAATAGAATATTAAAGTGAAATATTCCAAGTAAATAGCTCAAGTGACCGATTGTTGATTTTTTAAATATATATATATATATATATATATATATATATATATATATATATATGTATATAACTCAACTGATTTACATGCTAAACATTTTTAGTTTTGCCCAAAAAATAAGCTGGAGTCCCTTTAATTTTTAAATCATTTTTTCTTTTTTTTTTGGTATTTCTTGACCCATCGCTTGTTTCGTGCTCATTTTAAAATTTGGGATATTTCGCGGACGACGATATCTGACTTGCTGCTGAAAATTGGAGATCATCATCATCATCATCATGTCGTGCCGCCAACACGGATATCCCTGACCCTCTCTCGCCACTTCTCCCTATCATTCATCGCCTCCGGCAGGTCTTCAGGGTAACATCCTGTGTCCTCACATAGCTGCTGTATGTAAGTTCGGGCTGGTCGTCCTGCTTCTGCTTGGCCATATGTGGGGGTCCATAGGAGTACATCACTTACGAGCTCGTCCTTGGTTCTCCAGCAATGTTCTGCGTGTCTGGTTCGTCTAACTTGTATAGTTTTCGTGATGGGAGGCAAGTGGCCGTATAGTTGGTGTCTCGTGGGTTGTTGTCACCAGGACTTGTTCTTGGAGATAAAAAGCCAAAATTATTTAAGTCCATGCTAGATTGTTTGGAATGCATCTTTAAAAAAATTAAAACCATTGATAAATCAACTTTTTATCTAATTATGATCAGACCTCAATCTTATAAATAGCAATAACACACTATTTCTTTGTTAAGTTTCACTAAGATCTTTTGCCAAAAAAAAAAAAATCGGTTTATTTCTTTGTTGTGAAAAATCTACATTTTTTTCCTTCAAGCATGTATATAATTCCAACATCACTTAATCATCTTAAATCAAACGAATATAGTATTTCTTACATTGATCTATTCTGCTAATACACATCTCTCCGTTTTCAGCTGAAAATTTCAGCTGCAACCTTATACATGCTAATGCATAAATATATTTTTTCCGTCTGCATATTGACTCTCTCACACCAAGGATTTACATATACAAAACATATCCATTAAGATTAAGACGAACAAAACTATTGCTACATTTCCTTAATGAATCTTCACTTTCTCTCTTAAAACGTTTACGCTCTGACAATTATTTTTTCTCGTAAGAAAAGGCTTTATAACATCTGTTTTTTCAACAAACCTATCACACAATTTAAAGAAATAAAATTATTAATTTGTAGATCGGTGTTTCATTCATCATTTACACATTTGTCCGCAATATATATCATATATCATGTCATGCCGCTAGCACAGATATTCCTGACCCTCTCTCACCACTTCTCCCTATCGTTCATCGCCTCCGGCAGGTCTTCAGGGCTACATCCCGTATCCTCACATAGCTGCTGTATGTATGTTCGAGCTGGTCGTCCTGCTTTTGCTCGGTCATGTGTGGGGGTTCATAGGAGTACATCACTTATGAGCTCTCTCTGCTTCTCCAGCAATGTCCTGCATGTCTGGTTCGTCTAACTTGGATAGTTTTCGTGATGGGAGGTAGGTGGCCGTATAGTTGGTGCCTTGTTGGGTGTTTCCGCCAGGACTTGTTCAATATTGATCGCAACATTCTTGTGTAATTGCTGTCCAGCTTCTTCTCCTACCGTTTAGTTAGATTTCTTGTAGTGCATCCATACCATAGTATCGATACGACCACTGCCTGGAAGGAACTGAATTTCATTTTATCGGTCAGGTCATATCTCCATATGATCGATAGCCTATCGATAGTTGTCCATGTCTTCGTTAACCTCGTGTCGAATCCACCCAACCAGGCTGAAACACTATTGCATAGTTTGGAACGAACCGCCTCACACAAAACTGAATATATGTGCTATAATCAAACAGGCGACATTTTCACCCTAGACAGAACCTCTCTGAAACTGGTAGACAAATTCACCTACCTAGGTAGCAGTGTCTCATCAGCCGAATAAGCAATATATATATATATATATATATATGTGTGTGTGTGTGTATGTGTGTGCGTGTGTGTGTGCATGTAGTTGGGCAGCAGTTCTTCGTTTAAACATGTTTGATTAAATAATAAAGACACATTTTGTCTATATAATTTTATTAGGATCCTTTCAAGTTTCCTGATAAGTGTCTTGGTTATAAATTGGAGTTGGTAGATGAACAGTGTTTTTCTTCTTCATTGTAGTTCCTTTGTCTTTTTACCAGATTACACCGAAACTTAAAAATATATATCTTAAAATACATGATCCTGCTGCTTAAGTCGATATTGACACCCCAAAATATCATTGAAGGAATATTTGCTAAATTTTTTTCTTGGTCTTTAAGGTCGGAAATAATACTGAATAAAATGGTTAAGTTTTTATTTCACAAAATCTCGCATGCCTAGTCGACTGGGGCTGTAAAATACACCAACTACATCTCTGCAGAGGGGTAAGAACCCCACCCCACCAAGAAATGTATTCTGGATATGAAATTAAACAATCAGATTGTGAGGCTCAAGGCTTGGTGCTTTAGGGGATGTGGAATACTCCTTTATTGCCATTGCTCCCAGATCCACTCTGACCCGGACTGGTAGCACTTGGTAGGTTCCTATCAATGGATCAAATAGAACTGTTTGATATTTAAATCGTCAAAAAAACAAATAACTGTTGCTAAATTGAATAGTTAGAAATAGAACTGTTCAAGCATTTAACTGAGAGAAAAAGAAGGATTATCTAAATATATTGTTACTGATACACTATATATACATAGCATATAACTATATAAATAATATATCTATATAAATATAACTATATAAATATAAATATAACTATAACTATTTATATATAACTATATAACACTATATAAGTATATAAATATAAATATAACTATATAACTATATAAATATAACTATATAAATAATATAAATATAAAAATATATTGTTACTGATACACTATATATACATAGCAATCCTTGAAATCATTTAACAGTGTGCAAAAGAATGAGTAATGTTGTGTAGAATTATCAGTGCTAAATTGTTATACTTGAAAATCTTTAACTATGTGCCATAAGTGACATATTGGTATTACAAATCCATATTTGGAACCATTTGGCTGTGAAAATTAATTAGTGTTCGAGGGTAATCATCATCATCATATCCCTGACCCTCTCTCGCCACTCCTCCCTATCGTTCATCGCCCTAGGCAGGTCTTCAGGACAACATCCCGTATCCTCACAGAGCTGCTGAATGTATGTTCGTGCTGGTCGTCCTGCTTTTGCACGGCCATGTGTGGGGGTCCACAAGAGTACATTTCTTATGAGTTCGTCCCTGCTTCTCCAGCAGTGTCCTGCATGTCTGATTCGTCTAACTTGAATAGTTTTCGTGATAGGAGGCAGGTGGCCGTACAGTTGGTGTTTTGTGGGGTGTTGCCGCCATGACTTGTTCAAGATTGCACGCAGCATTCTTGTGTAATTGCCGTCTAGCTTCTTCTCCAACCGTTTTGTTAGCGTCCATGTAGTGCACCCATATAGCAGTATCGATGTGACCGCTGCCTGGAAGAAACTGCGTTTCATTTTATCGGTTAGGTCTCATTTCCATATAATCGATAGCCTATTGATAGCTGTCCATGCTTTCGTTAACCTCGTTTCGATGTCCTTTTCGGTTGATTCGACGCTGCTTCCTAGGTAAGTGAATTTGTCTACTAGTTTAAGAGGGGATTCCTTCTGGGACAATTTTTGTTGAATAAATAGAAATACATGTGTGAAAACATAAGACTTCTTACTCATTTCAAAATGAAATTATCACATAACTATTCAATTACCAATAATATATGTATATCTATAAAACCGTGTGCAAACAAATAATAAAGAATAAACTTAATTATTCGTATTGTATAGAAATACTTGAATCCATTTCAAAAAATGAAATAAGTCTGGTTTAAATTGTTATGAACGAAATATGTATACAAACCATATATATATATATATATATATATATATATATATATAGGATTTTACATTAGATAACCTACAAAGGTTGATGGGGCATAAAACCTAAGCTATCCAAATCACACGTATTTAATATGGATTTAATATGGATTTAATATTTGCTGGTTATTTAATTCTCTTTATTAATATAATAAAGAGAATTAAATAACCAGCAATGGTCGATATGCTATAAAACCCAACCAAACAAAATCATATATATCAACTAAATGTTTATAAACAGGATGTGACATTAAAAAACCAACGACCAAATCATATATATTTGATAAATATCTATGAACAGGATTTGGCATTAGATAAATTACAATGGTTGATATGCTATAAAACGCAACAAAATCAAATTATATATATTTAATAAATATGTAAAAACTGAATTCTGTTTTAAATAACCTAGAATAGTTGATATGCCATAAAACCCAACTAAACCAAATCATATATATATATATATATATATATATATATATTAAAAGGATTTGGCATTAAATAACCTACAATGCCATAAAACCCACCCAAACCAAATCATATATGTTTGAGAAATGGATAAACATGATTTGGCATTAAATAACCTACAATGGTTGATATACAATAACCCCCCCGCCAAACCAAATTATATCCATTCAATGTATATGTACAAAGCGGATTAGGCATTAGATTACCTTTACTAGTTGATATGCCTTAAAATCAAACCAAACAGATTGCAATCTTATTACTTTCCTTGATTTATTAAAATTTTAATTTTACCTGGCCAAGTTGGCTTGGCGTGGGGGGCATATGTGCAGAGTATCCTGGATATGACACTAAACAATCTGATAGTGACTCTTTAATAATGGAGGTCTAGGAAATGTGGACTACTCCTTTATCACCATCACTCCCAAGTCCACTCTGGCGCAGAGTGGTAGTATTTGATAGGGTCCCTGTCCATGAGTCAAATCAAACAAAACTGTGTTCTTATACTAAACAAAATTATTTGAAATAGAACTGTTTATTTGTATAAAAATGAATTTGGTATTAAATAACCTACAATAGTTGATATGCCATAAAACCAAACCTTCATTGCCTGCCTTCATTGATTTTCAGCAGTTTTCCCACCTGTTGGAAGAGTATATTTACTGACACGTGGTTTCTGAAAAGAACGACTTTAAATTAAATAAATATCATTTCTAATCAAGAGAACATTCTGTTTTATACAGCTGGTCATGTTTCATTTTAAACAGAGGTGTTATCTAATGTTCTTAGATAATTTTTTACCTTAATCTTAAAATATCGAGTTATATTCGATAATTTAATTCACTTTTTAAAAAAATTAATGATGAAAAATAATTTTATTTACTGGTTATTGAATAAAATATATCCAATCCATAAACGTGAATGATTTTACTGAAATCTTTTCAAAACTGGGCAACAGAGGATGATCTTGCTGAAATTATTAGAGGAAATGAAATTCTCACAAATTACAAAAACTCAATAAAGACCTGGTGCTTGCTTTTGAGGCAGGAGACTTTAAAAAAATATGGCGACGGTGTTGCCTCACAGGAACTTCAACCGGAAGTTGCACGACGACGTACGGATGGTTACAGAAGTTACTGACGAGAAGCGATAGTTAAAAAATATCAAAAGATTGAGTTTATTAGAATAATAGCGTTGCCATAGCAGTCAACGGCGAATATTGAAAGTTTGGCAAACCTAACTAACATTGAAAATGAAAAAAAAAATCAACAAAAACCAAAACAAAAAACAAACTAACGAGTATCCTGAAGTAATGAAGGAATTAGTAGAAGTAGTAGTAGTAGGACTAGAAGTAGTAGTAGAGCTACTACTAAATGTATCAAAAAAAGAGAGGGTGAAGAAGACCACAAAGTAGAGAGAAAAGTGTATGAGAAAGAAAGGAAATAAATAATAATGAAGATAAAACGTAAAAAAAAATAAAAATAAAATTCATACATTAAGATAAAAAAAATGTTTTATACACTGACCCTTGATTTAAGGCATTGAAATCATTTACCTATAGAATTAATTATTTAATGTATTTGACGACACATAAGGCACACTTTTTTTTACGAAAAATAACTTTTAAAATTCCCCAACGTCTTACATCCTATAAGTAGATTTTAAATGCACGATAGTCGGCCGAAATTAGCTACCTGGTAACACCTGTTAGCTTAGACTTCAGAATAACTTTCAAATATATATTAACACTAAAAGGCAGATCCATTGTAAATATTCACTATTTTAATTTCATCACTTTTAATATCAGTACTTTGTTTTTTTTTTCCTGGGTTATTATAGCACTCAGTTTAAATGTCAAAACTGTTCTATTTGTCTCACAGGACCCTATCAGGTGCCACCACTCCGGGATAGAATGAACCGAAGAGCGATAGCAATGAAGGGGTTCTCTGCGTTCCCCAAAGCTATCACTTTACTGGAGAGTCAGCATAAGATTGTGCAATGTCATAACCAGGACATTCGTTGAGGAGGTCTTACCCCTCGGCAGAGATGCAGTCTGTTTATTCTCTGTTAATATACCCTTAGATATTAGGGTGCGTCTTATACACCCGTGCGAAATATATGTCGTCAAATACAGACTATACCAATATCTCTTTGTAATTCTCTGGATTTCTGTATTTCAACCATATAATTTTTTTAGTTTCATATAGGGTGCTCCTTAATTGAACTTACCGAAAACTCTTTAATTCATGTATATAAATTTGAAAGTCAGAGTCGGTTTTAAGGTTTTCTTGTTAAGGTAGAATTTCCCGCTCAAAGTAATGTTACTTATGTAAAGGTGGGCCCAATTATCTGGTGCTAGAGAATAAACAGACTGTATCTCTGCCGAGGGGTAAGACCTCCTCAACGAATGTCCTGGTTATGACATTACACAATCTTATGCTGAGTCTCCAGTAAAGTGATAGCTTTGGGGAACGCAGAGAACCCCTTCATTGCTATCGCTCTTCGGTTCACTCTATCCCGGAGTGGTGGCACCTGATAGGGTCCTGTGAGACAAATAGAACCGTTTTGACATTTAAACTGAGTGCTAAATGCTAAAATGAATTGTTAGAAATAGAACTGTTTGGTCATTCATTTGTGCGTAAACAATTACTGTTATCTGAATAGTTATTATTTAATAGTAAGGCTTGAACGTTTAACTCTATGCAAACAAATTATTTATAATAAACAGACATATTCGTATTAGATAGATATAAATGAAACCATTAACTGGGTGCAAAAAATAAGCACAGGCACATGGGCACCTTCGGTGGTGTAATGGTTAGCAAACCTACACGAATGAGTTCGAGTCTCATTGGGTGCTCCATTCATTCGGCCTTGTGTGTTATCTAACAAAATGTGTTTGGAAATCATATATGTAATATATATGTATCAAAAGGATTTGGCATTAAATAGCCTACAATGGTTAATATACCATAAACCCAACCCAACTAAATCATATATATTTAATGCATATATATAAAGAGGATTTTGCATTGAACAGACTACAATGGTTGATTTGCTATTTAACCAAACGAAACCAAATTACATTTTTTAATATATGTGTATAAAGAGGGTTTAGCATTAAATAACCTAAAATGGTTGATGTGCCATGAAACCTAACGAAACTAAACCAGATATATTTAGCATATAAGAGTAAAAAAGATTTAGCATTAAATAAACAACAATGGTTGATATGCCATAAAACCAAACCAAACCAAATGATATATATTTAGGATTTGGCATCAAATAACCTTAGCTGGTTTATAGATAATAAAACCCTATGAAACCGAACCATATCTATTTATATATATATATATATATATATATATATATATACCAAGGGAATTTGGAATTACATAATATAAAAGGGTTGAAATGTTATAACCCTTAAATCAAATTATATATATTGAATATATAAGTATATAGAGGGTTTAGAATTAAATAACCAACAATATTTGATATGCCATAAAACCAAATCAAACTGAATATTGTATATTTATTTTACATCTATAAAGAGGATTTGTCATTAAATAACCCATAATGGTTGATATGCCATAAAACTAAACCAAAACAAATCACATATATTTGATGTATACGTACAAGGAGCATTTGGCCTGAAATAACCCACAACGGTCGATATGCCATAAAATTAAACCAAACCAAATAACATATTTGATATATATGTATAAAGAGCACTTGGCATTAAATCACCCACAATGATTGATATGCCATAAAACTAAACCAAACCAAATCATATATTTAATATAGATAGATAGATAGATAAATAGATAGATCATTGGGCATTAAATAACCCATAATGATTGATATGCCATAAAACTAAATCAAACCAAATCACATATATTTGATATATATGTATAAAGAGCACTTGGCATTAAATCACCCACAATGATTGATATGCCATAAAACTAAACCAAACCAAATCATATATTTAAGATAGATAGATTTATAGATCATTGGGCATTAAATAACCCATAATGATTGATATGCCATAAAACTACATCAATCGATAGCTTATGAAACTCTTATTTGAAATCTGTGTTAGGTCTTTGTCATTCTTATCATTGCTAAATTTTAAATTTTTCATAAGTAAGACGACTCAGATTCTTTAAAATCTTAAAAATTTGTGTCCGAACAAGTTTAAAGTAACGGAGGTATTGGGGAAAAGATATGGACTAAT
>CAUZXS010003269.1:20000-42500 GCA_963585895.1 Sepioteuthis lessoniana | reverse complement strand
TATTTCAATTTTTTTTACTCTGAAACAAACTGCTTGCTCATGGAGGCGTTCGTGATGTAGTTGTTACAGTCAAAGGAAATGAACACGGCTACCTGAGTTCAAGACCTGAACGAGGCTGTTTGCTTTTTACATAGAGCTAATAACCTTGAGAAAAGTATTAATTCAACTATTATTCCTCCAGCTATAGATAAATAGTAGGGTAGACTATGCTCTTTAATCTTGTTAAAACAATGAGAAGGAAAATTCTGTATTCAAAACTGTTAAACTCCGCTTAAAATTGACCTTGTGTCACACTATGCTCATACAGAAAGAACGCTGATATTGGATCTTGGTGAGCGGGGGACTCAACGAAATCTCCTCAGCTACCAACCGTTCCCAATACCCTCCTATGGGTGAGAGGCTCCGCCAAATATACAGTTTTCCTCGAAATGACAAAAAATTGAAATAGGGAATGAGGCTCCAGCTTTGCAGTTCTTGATTGTGTCGGGGCAACGGTCCTCTGCTAGTATAGTAGGAACCTCTCTGACCTGGTGTAATAGAATCTGATAATGTCTAATTTCATAAATAAAATATATCTTTTTGAAAATTGATATTATAAGAAAGTAATAGTAGAAAAAACATAAGTGTGTGAAAACAACTGTTTAATATTATTTTCCTCTTTTTTATTTTTTCAAATCAGTTTTTTCGGTGGTTTTCACTGAAGTTCTAGTGGCAGTCACCTCGTCTTTGATGTATGCAGGTACATAATACATGAAAACAATAGTAATACAACCCATGGAAAATACATTAAATTAATTCACTTAGAAGATGTTCACATATACTTATTTTATTTAGCAGTAAATAATTAAACAACAAATAAGATGCAAAACATTTTTTAATTCCTGAACTTTCAAAAAATATTCATAACAAATCTACATTAAGATAATTCAAGATTATAAAATAATTTTTCCTGGCTATGCTGCTTGTTCAAAGGAGTATATGTGGATATTTTCATCGGTTTGGAAACATTTCGTTCATTTTTTTTTAAACGGTTTCAAGCTAACAAAGGAAAGAAGCAGAAGGTACCCCGCAAAAACAATTACCGACGCTGACTACATCAATGACATAGCGGTTCAAGCCAAAACCCTGCTACAAAGTCTGGAACAAGTCGCTGCAGGCATTGGCCTCTATGTCAATGCGCAAAAGACAGAATATATGTACTTTAATCAAACAGGCGAAATTCCCACACTAAACGGTAGCTCACTAAAACTAGTTGACAAGTTCACATACCTAGTAAGCTGTGTCTCATCAACCGGGACAGACATCAACACTCAACTAGCAAAGGCATGGACAGCTCATGATAGATATCGGTCATATGGAAGTCAAACCTGACTGATAAAATTAAACGCAGTTTCTTCCAAGCAGCGATCGTGTCGATACTGCTGTATGGATGCACAATTTGGACGCTAACTAAACGGCTGGAGAAAAAGCTAGACAGCGATTACACAAGATTGCTGTGAGCAATATTGAACAAGTCACAAGCAACACCCCTCAAGACACCAACTATACGGCCACCTGCCTCCCATCCTGAAAACTATCCAACTTAGACGAACCAGACATGCATGACACTGCTGGAGAAGCAGGGACGAGCGCATTAGTGATGTACCCCTATGGACACCGACATATGGCCGGGCAAAAGCAGCACGACCAGCTCGAACATACATACAGCAGCTCTGTGAGGATACGGGATGTAGCCCTGAAGACCTGCCAAAGGCGATGAATGATAGGGAAATGTGACGAGAGAGTCAGGGATATCCGTGCTGGCGGCACGACATGATGATGATGACCCATACATTGAATTAATTCACTTAGAAGATGTTCACATATATTCATTTTATTTAGCAGTAAATAATTAAATAACAGATAAGATGCAAAACATATTTTGATTGCTGATCTTTCAAAAAATATTCCTACATGAATCTACAATAAGATATCTTAAGATTATAAAATGATTTTTCCCGGCCTATGTAACCTAGGCATAGGCATAAGTTGCCAGCAGCGACAGGTATAGAACGTGGTCATTCAGGCATATATCTGAGGGCACAAAGGTTGACATAGAAAAAAGCTGAAACAATTTGGCATTTTTCTTAAGTGTTTTCAAATCCGACCAAGAGTGTTTATAGCCGGCTTACTACAGCCAGTTGTCCAATAAGAGAAAAAAAGACTGGTTAACATTTTCTATCAAAAAGGTCCGGCTTCTTTTTGGACAAAACTTAGGCTTGACTTCCCTCTTCACTGGCCACTCTAATTCAGCCATACAAACCCGAGTTGCCTTCTTACTGTTATTTGTTATTTTTCTTCCGGCCCACCAACATGACGAGTATGGCACAAGGCTTTTTTAAGGTGTGTCCGGGCGCAGGGCCGTAGCACAGACGCGCTTGGCCTTTTCAAAAATGCCTTGGGTCCCGTCGGTATTTCCCTAAAGAAGGGCGCCTCAGGCCCCAAGAGATAAATCCAACCCCTCTAAAGAGGGTTAATGCCTGGGGGAGGCCCCCCTGAGGCCAGTGATTAGACACACCCGACCGGAACTGTGCAGCTCACGATACGGTCGGCCGAACTGTGACCCAACAATAGGAGAGGCACACAAATCACGCTGATTGGAGAACTCATATTTCCGCCTTTCGTGTCACGAGGAGGAACATGTCTATTTCAGATGTTTCCACACCTGCGGAGAAGATTTGGAACTTCTGTTTTGTTTTGTTTTTTAGTCATTTTTTAATTACCGTAGTCATTCACTCGAGACTGACTGACCTGCAACGACTCTTTTGGCCTGACCCACTCAGGGCTCAGTAGCTGTTCGTAGAGTATCAATCTGCTTTTTCTTTTTTTTTTTTTTTTTTTTTCATTCTCAGTTTTCTATCAACCGTTTAATTACGTTGCAGCCTTGCTGAAGAAAATATGGAATAACACACGGAGAAAAATTATGGAATGATCTCTTTTTTTTCTATTTTGAAATTTTGCATTTCACGTTGCTCTAATACCCTTGAGAAAGGTATGAATCCAATTATTCTCCCTCCAGCTATGGGTAAATTGTTGGACAGACTAGGTTCTTCAGCCTTGGTGAGGCAACTAGTCTAGGAAAAGGAAAACTCTGAATTCAGACCTGTTAAACTCAGCTTTAAAAATTGACTTTGTGTCATATCCTACCCGAGCGGAGGGGTTGGAAAATGTGTATAGTAAACAGTATTATTTGAAATTTAATTCGACTTTAAATGACCCGAAAAGGGTTGATACACCTTAAAATAAAACACCCAACCAAACAGCCAATCATTTGTTTGCTCACAGTTTAATCGTTTCAAATAATGCTTTCTATAATAAATCAATCTATTTGCTCACAGTTACATCGTTTCAAGCATTGGTATAATATTAATGATTCAATATTAATAATTTGTTTGCACATAGTGGAACTGGGAGTAATGGCATTATAGGGCTACTCCACATTTCGTACAGCTCCAGAACTGGAGCCACACCATCAGATTGTTTAGTATCATATCAAAGACCCTTACTGCAGAGGTAGAGACTTACCCCTCAGCAGAGACGCAATCGATCAATTCTACCGCCTCAGTCGACTGGGTGGGAAAATAGACTGGCTTAATTGGAAATCAGATGAAGGATCGTGATCATACAGACCACAACATTACCGTTATCGGTCTTCCAGCGAATGCAGGTGAGTGTGGTATCCAACAAATGGGTACCAATAAAATGAAACGCAGTTTCTTCCAGGCAGCGGTTGTATCAATACTGCTATATGGATGCACTACTTGGACGCTAACAAAACGGCTGGAGAAAAAGCTAGACGGTAATTACACAAGAATGCTGAGAGCAATATTAAACAAGTCCTGGAGGTAACACCCAACAAAGCACCAACTATACAGCCACCTACCTCCCATCACGAAAACTATCCAAGCTAGACGAACCAGTCATGTAGGACACTGCTGGAGAAACAGAGACGAGCTCATAAGTGATGTACTCCTATGGACCCCCACATATGGCCGAGCAAAAGTTGGACGACCAGCTCGAACATACATACAGCAGCTCTGTGAGGATACGGGATGTAGCCCTGGAAACCTGCCAGAGGCGATGCACGATAGGGAGAAGTGGCGAGAGAGGATCAGGGATATCCATGCTAGCGGCATGACATGATGATGATGATAGTGAGACCTAGAAAAAAACACGAGACTAAAAGAAATGGCAGAATCAAGGTAAAACTATTAGCGAAAGTCTCCGTCTCAACACTGAAATAAAAATTGTCATTAACGAAGATAATGATAATTTACTCGTCTGCGTCTATAATAAATGATAGAAGAATATTAATTACATTTTCGTAAATCGAAAACACATTTTTCTTTCTTCTTCGTTCTTAATAATTTAGCAAGGTGAACAACAGGTGCTGAGATCAGATCACCTTTGGAGATAAATATAGTCTGAAACGCTACGATGAAGTATTTTAATTATTCCAATATTTTTTATACTAATATTTTCTTTCTATGCCATTCAACAAATTATTTGAAAAGAGAACGCTCCTTTTAAAGAGACATCTCATCGACCGTTTGCAACTTAAAAATAGAAATATTCCTCTCACTAAAAAATTAAAAAGGTGTCTGTTTTGTTTTCTTTTATTATTATTTTTAAATGACATATCAACCTTCGTGGTTTATTCAATGACCAAACCATCCATATAGATGAACAGTAGTAGTATTATATAACCAATAACTGTTGGGGAGGGTAAGGAGATACATACGGTTCTCCTAGGTATTAGTCTAAAATGGACAGCGTGGTATTTAAATGGAGTCTGAACGACAGCAAATCTCTTCGGGTCACCTGGACTCTTTCGATTATTCTAGCTGATCTTGACAATTCTGTGGTTCAGATGGGCTAGATTCTTTCTCTGATTTCCAAATCCTCCAATCTTTTTTGGAAGCCTTTGGGGACCATTTGAAGTGCACCATTGACAATTGGTACTACTGCTCATTATTATTGCAATTTATTTACACCAACGTTAGCTGATGGGTTTTTTTTCTCTCGAGTTTAAGCGACAACAGGTCTCCTCAGGTCTCCAGGACTTTACGCAGTATTCTGACGTTTTTAACAATGCTATAGTTTGGATGATCTCGGCTCATCCTCCCATTCTTCCAGCCTTTGGGACCTTTCTTTGCCTCCCCATTTCAAGTAATATAATCGTTATTCTCATGTTTCCCAGCTGTATTTAGTTATCTGACAAGGTCCTTGTACATGTCTCTCTTTTTTGTTTATTTTTGATTAGGCGACCTTTTTTTTTAATTTTTTTTACTTTCTTACTTTTTTTTATTTCTTGCTGAATATTCTTGTCAAAGATTTAAGTAACGCCAATATATATATATATATATATATATAAATTGCAATCTTAGAATGTTTTCTTTTATTTATTGTGGTCTGGGTGGTTTAGATGTGTTTTCTGATATCCAGTTTTGTCAACAACTTTTACATTTTTTTTTTTTGGTAGTCTTCCAAATGTTCATTCTACTATTAGTATCACTGTCATCTTTATTAGAATCATTTTCACTCGAGCCAGGTTTTTCAACGGATTTTCAAAGAAATTAAAGCGGCTCCAAGTCTCTTTAGGTGTCCAGAACTTATATTACCTTATTTTCAACGTGATGTGATGTGAATGGTCTGGATTCATTTTCTGCTCCCTAAGGATCTTCTCCAGATATTAGTGGACCTTTCAAACGATACCAACTATGATTAGGTTTATTGTCCTCTATACATTCCACTGACTTTGAGCTCTCTGGCAAGATTCAATACTTCTTTTTCCTAGTTCTACTCTATCACTCAACTTTTGTCAATTATTGTTTGTAGGTTTTTAAAGTCAAGTGAATATTAGAGCAATTCATCTTTTCCACGTATTCATTTGATAATATAACAAACAGAAGATGTTAACGATACTTTAGTATTGTCGTATACCCAGAGGGGATGAAAAGGACGAAAATACTTATTTATAAAAATAGTCCACTCTTCTTCTTTATAACGAAACGTTTGAAATGCTTGGCGTGAGGAGAGAGTCGGAAGCCGCTAAGATTTACCGATATATTCTGGGGGCTTTATTTTTTCGGGTGGGCGACCTGCATCACTAACACCTTTGTCACCCTTGTATAGCACTGGATCTTACTGTCCAGTTTAAGCTATAACCAGGTATCCTATTTACCCTATTTACAAACCCCTCCGCTCGGACAGGATATGACACAAGGTCAATGTTTTAAGCGGAGTTTAACAGGTTTGAATTCAGAGTTTCCCTTCTCCTAGACTAGTTGCCTAACCAAGGCTGAAGAACCGAGTCTGTCCTACTATTTATCCATAGCTGGAGGGAAAATAATTGGATTCATACCTTTCCCAAGGGTATTAGTGCTATGTGAAATGCAATCAGTCTCTTCCAGGATTTGAACTCGTGTCGCCGTGTTCATTTCCTACGACGATAACAATTACACCAAGGGCACCAGGTATACATGCTTGGACCCACATTGCACGAAGTGGATCGACGACCAGCAAAGTCCAGCCGGGTTCGAGCTTCGGCTCGTGCCCGACTTTCCCCTCCCCTAACCCCCACTATAATCGACTTTCTGGTCATGGAACGTGTGTCAAATCCTGTCTGGTTGGAAGCAAAGAAAAATGAAGCCCATATCCTTGGATTTTTTTGTGCTCAGTCTATCATATTTACCATTTATCATCGCAGGAAATGGACACAGCGACACGAGTTCAAATCCTAGACGAGACTGATTGCATTTCACATAGCACTAATACCCTTGGGAAAGGTATGAATCCATTTATTCTCCCTCCAGCTATGGGTAAATAGTAGACCAGACTAAGTTCTTCAGCCTTGGAGAGACAACTAGTCTCGGAGAAGGAAAACTCTGAATTCAAATCTATTAAACTCCGCTTAAAAAGTTGACCTTGTGTCATATCCTGCCTGAGCGGAGGGGTTGGTAAATAAGATAATCCAACTTTCTTTTTTTTTCATTCTATGTTCTACTCGAACGGCCTCATCCATTGGATGACAAGGTTTCTCTTTATTTGGTAATTAACATAAAATCTGGTCTTTGGATCGAGAATGGGTAATATATTTCATTCATAAATTTATTGGTTGTCTAAATATCCGAAACGTTGCAAGGTGATTTTCATCTTTAAGGGTTTTCGGACTATTGTCTTAGCTGGACACACGGCGTAACGGTTATAAGCGTTAGTTTCCTAGGATTCTAAGGAAAATATCATCTGGATGTTTCAGGTTCAATCCTGACTGCAGGCGAGTAACAATACAGGAATACTTAACACTTGTATCCGGTTATGGCTAACGGAATCAGAACAGGCGACCCCTGTGGATTCTATAAAGGACGTAGTTCGAAGATCCGTGAAGGTTCCCGAGTTCGACAAACACCTGAAGAAGGCCGGAGATCATATCGGCTGAAACGTTGTGGAAATAACAATAAAGATGAAGAAAATAGTCCGAAAACCCTGAATGATGAGAATAAGTTTATTGGTCTCATCATCTAGGGCAGATACTGGTTTGTGTAATTACCAATGTTAGGTAGGTCAAAGTTTAATCTGTTTCCCTATTCCCAGTGGAGAGCCTTTCCCACCCAGTCAAATCTACTCGCGTATTACTTTTAAACGGTTTGCTACATTCACTTATTATATGATTCTGGTTTTTATATATACTTTAATCTCTTGCTCAATTCTCAGTGGATAGCCATTCCCACCCAGCCAAGTATACTCTCATATTCCTTTTCTACTTGCTACTGCGTTTAGTTATTGTGTGGTTCTAATTTGTCAAAAATTTTCAATGAATCAACTTCCTCATATATTTCTGTTTAGTTTTGCACTCTACTGGGTTTAGTTATCATAGGATTTGACTTGATTTGACTTTATGGCATATCAAACATTATTGGTAATTCAATGCCAAAATCTATTTTTACGTATATATCAAATATATGATTTGTTTACACATTTTGTAGATACACACAGTTTATATTTCAATATAGCATAAGTTAAAATGAAATGGTTCCAAGCATTGCTATGTATTACTAACAATTCAATTATACATCATTCTATTGTTTACAAACAGTTAAATTATCTAACAGTTCTATTAAAAGCAATTCAAGTTATCATAAATCATTTGTTTGCACATAGTTTAATATCAAACAGTTCTAATTGACCCATAGAACAAACTCTATCAGATGCTACCATTCCGGGCCAGCGTGGATCTAGGAGAGATAGTCTTGAAGGAATACACAGCATTCCCCAAATCCCCAGGATTACTGTAGCCTAACCATTAGATTATTTAATACCATATCAAGGATACTCATTGGGGTAGCGTCTTACCCCTCTGCAGAGATTCAGTCGGTGTATTCTTCAACCTCCAGATTGTTTGGGTTTATAGCATATCAACCTTTGTAGGTTATAAGACGCTAAATCGATTTTTATACGAATAATCAGTTCTATTTCAAACAATACAGTTTAGCATGATCACACAGTTTGTCAAAAACATTTCTATTTTAAGCTATTCAGTTTAGTCAACACAATTCTAATTCAAACAATTCAGTTTAGTATAAGTATAGATTTTTTCCACACAGTTAAATGTCAAAACAGTTCTTTTTTAAACAATTCAGTTCAGCATAAGTACAGTTTCAATGTTAAAACAGTTCTATTTCAAGTAGTTCAGTTTAGAATTAGTGCACAGTTTTGTTGTCTAAAATATCTCTATTTCAAGCTATTCAGTTTACTCAAACAGTTCTAATTTAAACAATTCAGTTGAGTATAAGTATAGATTTTTTCCCCACAGTTAAATGTCAAAACATAGTTTAGCGTAAGCACAATTCCATTTTAAACAATTAAGTTTAGCATAAATCCGCAGTTTAAATGTAAGTATACAGTTAAAAAAGAACATTTCTATTTCAAGCTATTCAGTTTAGTCAAACAATTCTAATTCAAGCAATTCAGTTTTGCATAAGTATGCAGCTTAGTTCTATTTAACCCATAGATTGGGCCCTCGCAGGTGCTACCATTCCTGGCCAGAGTGGACATTGAAGCAATTGCAATGAAGTTGTACTCCGCATTCCTTAAAGCTCCAGCCTCTCTGGAACATCCCCATCAGATTATTTAGTGTAATAGTCATGATACTCGTTGTTGGGCCTTACTCCTCTGCCGACGTGCAATCGGTGTATTCTTCACTGGACTGATTATCACAGGAGTAACCGTTTTATCTCTATCACCAAATAACCTTCTATTCTACTCCGTATAATCAATTTTTGCTTCGATAAATTTGTTTTTTATGGTTTCATTTTGTGCTACTTTTCAAAGTGATTCATTTTCTTTTATCTGTTTTTCTTTTTTTCTTAGCTATATTCAGGTTATATTATGTGAAATTTCCTGGAGTAATATTGTACCATAGCCAGATACGGCTATGTGTGAAACGTACATAGTATGTTCATAACTTATATACATAGAACATAGGAATCTTGAAACACGAAAAATACTTACCACTTCTTAGTTCGGATACAAAACTTTTTATTACCTTTGAGTTTAAAGGTTCTTCGACATAAGGAGAGAGATACACATTTTTTCTATTCTGGCTTTTCCATCTGCCTCCCAACATGTGTGGCACCCGCCACAAAACCACTGGCCAGGCTTCGGTGAGCAAGCGCAAACCAACCGTCTTCTCCCGAGGCAGAACTCAATTAAACTGACTGACTCTTTCAAAATCCTCAAAATTCTTTGCACGCTTCCGGTGCATAACATCATTCGCACAGTGTTTTTTTTTTCGCTATTCGAGGTTCTTCAAATCTGTTATAACTTGTAGTTTTTCACTGAAATGACAAAAAATTCCTGCAGATTCTTCCCCCCTAGTTTTGTGGCGATGTAGTATACGCCGATTGCTCCACTACAGAGAAGTAAGACTCTCTTCCAACGAGTGTCTTGAGTCTGATACTAAACAATCTGATAGTGAGGTTCCAGTGCTTAAGCTTTGAGGAATGTGGAGCACTCCTTGATTTCCATTACTCCCAGGTCCACTCTTACCCAAAAAGGTAGTACCTGTTAAGATCCCATTTGTGGTCCAAATTGAACAGTTCAATCGTTTACTGTGCTTGAAACCATATAACTATGTGCAAGCAAATGATTAATATGAAATTAGATTTGAATACATGACATGTGGAGTTGCTGGTGTTGAATTGCAATAATTGAAACAAGTTAACTGTCTGTTCAAAAATGGTTTGTTTTCTTTGTTTAATGGCGTATCAACGTTTGTAGGTTATTTAATGCCAAAGCCATTCTCAGAGAAGAACAGTAGTGGTACTATTTAACCCATAGCTGGGGGGATAATGGGGTTCCTACATTTCCCAAGGCAAAAGCGAAAGTTATAGCCCTGTAATATAATGGCCGAGGGATTTTGGTTTCATGCATTTGGATTTTGTTAGGCTGTGAACCTTTCGGATCAGTGCATGAGTTACTTAGGTGCAACGTTAACACAGGTGTTCGCGCACGCGCAGGCGCAGCGGACGTGTCACTCAGAGATGTCACAATAGCCCATATTGGAAGCGGGGTTACGGACTGCGGGTGATGTCTCGCACCGGAAGCGCGCGGAGGATTTTGGGAGACTTTGAAAAAGTCAGTAGACACTGGACGGTTGGCTTTTGCTAGCTCGCAGAGACCTTTGTGGTGGGTGCCATGCTTGTGTGCGTGTGGGGGGGGGTGCAGATGAAAAAGCCAGAATAGAAAGATTGTGCCTCTCTCCTTATGTCGACAAACCTTTAAACTCAAAGGTAATAAAAGGTTTTGTACGTGAACAAAGAAGTTGTTACGTGTTTTTCGAATTTCGAGATTCCTATGTTCTATCTTTATGGACATTCGATGTACGTTTCACACATAGCCATATCATGGCTATGGTACAGCGCGACTGGAGTACGAACTTGCTAACTACGATTCTGCTGTCCATCGCTTTAACCATTACACAACGAGGACACCCCAGTTTAAAAATGATTAATGTTTAATAGAATTATTAGTGCTAGAAATCAATATTAAAGGTTTGCAAAAAAAATTAAGAAAAGTTGATTGAATTGTTTATGTTAGATGAAATTGATTTTTTAGTGTTAGAAAAATACTTATAATACCATTTAACTATGTGCAAGCAAATGAGTTCCGGTATGTTAAAAAATAATGTGACATACGAGCTATTCACTGACAATTATATATATATAGTCATCCACAGACAGATCTCTTTCGTTCTATCAGAACTCATCAGTGTGGCTAGACATACTAGCTTCCCATAGCTGGGATCGAAACCCGGTTGACTCAAAGGCTAATCCAAGACACTACCCCTCAGCCATGAGTAACCAGCAGCAGCGAAGAAAATTTTAAACGGTTATGAATCACAATTACTATTGTTTACAAACATCCACTTCACGGCTACCGAGAGGTCAATTCACATATGAAGAGCCTTGCACAAACGGTAATGGTAACACGATTACTTCATTTGCTCGAGAGCTCAACCCTACGGGGGTAGGGGAGCATATATATATATATATATATATATATACATAGTCATCCACAGATAGATCTCTTTCGTTCTATATATATATATATATCTATATATATAAGAAAAAACAAAAAACGGTCACATTAGATTTATAAATTTATTTCCATCCCGTCATGGGTTTTGATATAAATCAAAAACACCAACAAAAAAAATAACATGATTTAGATCTGAAAAATCCTGTTAGTTTTCTTTTTTTTTTGGTATTCTTGATTTATATCAAAACCCATAACAGGATGGAAATAAATTCATAATCCTAATGTGACTGTTTTTTGTTTTTTCTTAAAGAAATTATTGCTCTGTAATCTCAGTTACATTGAGATCATTACCAGGAAAATTTAAATGTTCTCTGTTAAATGTTTTTTTGTTTTTTTTTTTGTCCTGATGGAATTACTTCCAACTCTGGTTTAACTGGACCGAATAACACTCATACTATATATATATATATATATATATATATATATATATATATTGGCTGCATTTCTTCATTGATACATATTTGAATTAATAATATAGACATTTTTGTCAACATAGTTTTGTGCTAATCCTTTCGAATTGCAGTATCGATCTTGTAATTATTAGTTAAATTCCAAGTATTTTCTGCCCAACTTTGGGCTATCATCAGGGGTGGATGTATTACAAAAGGGATGTAACTTTTGTATGAATATTACTCCTTTGTAAGAATGAGCGTTTTTACTGTTGTATTGTGTAGCGTTTACTTTTCGAATTTGTTTCTATAAATAACGTCAGTTGCTAAAGACATTTTAGTACATTAGCACTGGTTTCAAAATTAATTCAATTCTCGAAGCACTACATATTCGGAATATAGCACCCAAACTTATTAGACTTAATTTTGAAACCAGTGCTATTGTACTTAAATGGATAAGACGGCATGAAACCTATTAAATGCATATAAGAACTATATATATATATATATATATATAGGTTGGGGTGAAGCAGTCGTGTAATGGTTTCTGTTGTAGAAAATGATCACGGTTATCCGAGTTCAAATCCTGTACGAGAATTTTTACATATTGCTAATACCCTTGGAAAACGTGTGAATCCAGTTATTTACCCTCTAGTTATAGGTATATAGTGGGGCAGTCTGAACCTTTGACGTTGGTTTACCAGTCAGTTTAAGAGAAGGAAAACTCTGAATTCAAGCCTGTTAAAATTTATCTAGATTCCTTCTTGCTCGCGTGGAATGTTTGGTATCTATCTATATAGCTATCTATCTATCTATCTTATTCTTTCTCTCTCTCTCTCTCTCTATATATATATATATATATGGGTGTGTGTGTGTATGTGTCTGTAACAGTGTCGGTGTTTCCGAATAGGATTTGACATTATATAACGCTCAAGGATTAACATGTCATTCAACTAAATAACCCCCCAAAGATTCTTCCTCTGGCGTCAAGTTTTGTTTTCCTCATTTTTGGAGGACTTTTCAAAAGGCCCCCACCTATAATTACCAATTACTATTCATATCGTCGATACCTTCACATTACATAGCTTTTTTAGATCTCTGGCAAGGTCTAACTTCATGTCTCTTTTCGTTTTCTTTGATTTTCATTCTGTGGGCCTCTGGCATGGCAAAGTCTGCTATTCTACTTTTTTTGTTTTTGTTAATTCTCACAAAGTTCAGTCTTCTGGACAGGATTTGGTGATCTTTTTGCGTCTCGAAATCCCATTGCATTTTATTCGTATCATTCCAGGGACGGATTCTTGTTTGTGTATATGCCAATTATTCCGAAAGTCAAAATTCAACTTCTTGCATAGTTCCCAGTGGATCGCCTTGCATACCCAGTCAACTCTAGACTTGTTCTCTTTTTGCGGCATTTGCTTTTTATGAAATAAATCGTTTTGTTTAAATCCTCACTTAACCTACACTTTCTACACTGTTGCGAATTATTATAATCTTTATTGCTTGAGAGTTTTTCACATCAGCGTTAGCTTATGGCTTTTCACTGGAGTTCAAGAGGCAGCAAGTCTCCTCTAGTCTCCCAGACTCTTCACGGTATTTTGGCCGATTTCAAAAATGTTGTTGTTTGGATGGTCTCCACACGCCCACTTATTTCCGAGTCCTTCATTAGGTGATATGTTTGTATCTCAAAATGCTTTTCATTCTCCAGGACAGATTCTAGGTTGTGCATATACCATTTGTTCATTGGTCAAACTTTAATTTCTTGCATAGTTCCAAGTGGATCATTTAATCCACACAGTCGTGTCTATTCTTATACTCTTTCTGTACTAATTTGCTTCATTCACTTATTATGTAATTGATCATTTCGTCTCTGTCGCTCATGGTTTACGAATTATTAGAATTACATCGAAATAATTCTTCATCGAAAATAAATTGAACATGCCATCGTCAATTGAAGATGTACGCTGTTTTTATTACGAATAAATTAATTATCATTAAATACGAATGCTTAATTGAAAGCAAGCAAGCAACCAACCTTGAAACGATACAGTGATATTTTTGTGTTGTGAATTTTCTCTGAATGTTGATAATTTGGCCAAATACGTATATTTGGTGAGTCTAGATATATTGCGTTAATTTTCATAACTCCAATAATAACACAGAAAAAAAATAAAATTAAACATATTGAACGTACTTCAAATAGCTTAGACGTATTCGTTTTATCGCAGAAAATCATCAAAGTTCAATATGTTAGCATGTTTAAAAAAAAGCGATGGAAGAGCTTAAAATTTATGAGGGAACAAGGGATACTTTTTAAAGCCTTATTTTTTCAAACACTAAGAAAAATTAGGAATATTCTAGTATAATAATAAACGGCTATATTATAAAACAGGATTCATTTTAATTTGAAAGTCAATAAACAAAATATTACAATCAATTTTATTGTGGCTGTATAATATTCTAGTAGGAGAAGGCATATATATATATATATATATAATATATATATAAACCAACCTCGAAAATTTTCAAATACATATATATATATATATATATATATATATATATATATATATATAAAGTTGCCGACCATAGTCGACAATGACCCGAAGGCTCTCTTTTCAATAGCTCCAAGGCCGAGATGTTGGGCGCTACTCCTTTCCCTATATATATCTTGAGGTCGATATATATATATATATATATATATATATATATATATATAAAGTGAGAAATATATATATATATATATATATATATATATATATATATATATGTATATATATATATCGACCTCAAAATTTGCTTTTTTTAATTTGTGATCTGTATATATAGAGAGAGAGAGACACATACGGCCTTCACACATATACACATGTATTCATTCATAAATTTAGCATATATATATATATATATATATATATATATATATATATATATTCTGAAACGCCCTGAAAATATGCTCTTCAGAGATTGTTATGCGTCCACACACACACACACACACACACACACACATATATATATATATATATATATATATATATATATATATATATATATATATATATATATATATATATATATGACCTCGAAATGTACACTTTATAACTTGTTTTCATACTTTGATACCTACAAAGGTAACATTAAAACACATTTACTTTTAGACTAACGTGTTCAGTCAGCTTAGCTCGTAGTCGGTGGATACGAACTGAAATGTACTCAAATTTATACAGTAGGAAACATTAGATTTAATAATGTTGCTAATTCGAAAGAAATGGCTTATTACCTTCGACGGGAAGTGACGTCCCAAGATAACGTCCGAATCTAATTGAGTCGTGTATTAAGTGTTTCTTTAAGTCACTTAAGAGACGATTATTGGAAGCGTCCGGTACGAATTGAGAAGCTATTAACGTTTATTAAACTTCCGTATCTTTTACGAATTTCTCTAATTTTCTTTTTTTTTTTAAAGATGAATTCAGTGGCCATTGAATATTAGACTAATATCACTTCAAAATAACGTCTGCTTTTACATATAAGCACACATTATTATAATATCGACTCTTCTTCTTCTTCTTCTTCTTCTTCTTCTTCTTCTTCTTCTTCTTCTTCTTCTTCTTCTTCTTCTTCTTCTTCGTAATTACAATAATAATAATTGTTATTATCATTTAGTCCTTTTCGGGTTTTCCATACAAGCGTTAGACGATAGTTTCGCACTTGACTTTGAGTGATGGCAAGCCTCCACATATCTCCAGGACTCTCCTCAGTATCCGAGCCGATCTCATCTATATTGTAGTTTGGATGTTCTCCACTTGTCCTCTTATTTCCAAATCTTCCAATCACTGAATCAATCATTTGGTGAATGTACCTTTCATGTTCCACTGTCTTTTTTATTTTCACTTCTCTGGCGAGGTCAAGGTAATTATCTCTATTTTCGTTTTCCTCCAATGTTACTCAGTGGTCAGGCGGGACAGTGAAGTCTACAATTTGGCAAGTTCTCTTCGTCTTGTTAATTATTACTTAGTCTGGTCGTCTGGTCGAGATTAGGTGATCCGTTAGCATCTCAAAATCCCAGAGAAGTTTGTGAGTCTCATTCTCCAGAACAGATTTTGGGTTGTGCATTATTATAATTATTATTATTATTATTTGACTCTTTACAAGTTTTTCATTTCAGCGTTAAATGGTTGTCTTTCGCTGGAGTCTAAGTGACAACAAGTCTCGTCACAATCTCCTCTGTAGTCAAATCTACCTTAACAATGCTATGGCCTAGATAGTATCGAACCTTCCTCTAATTTCCACTTGCATATTTTTCCATAACGTTGGGGTCCGTTATAAGCAATTAGTCTCACTGTCACCAGCTTCATTCACAAATTTATATCCCTGGGAAGTTCCAATTAATATTATTATTATTAGAGTCAAAAATACGTCCTGTTGACGGTATTGCCTTAATTCTTTCTTTGATTTCCAATTTTTCCAGTTTCTTTTCAATGCTTTACACCCTGTTATGAGCACACCAGCGACAATCGCTACCACAGATACCATCTCGTTTTACAGCTTTAAACTTTCGGGCTAGGCTCAAATATTTGTCTAACATTTCCCTTTTTTTAAATTTTCACACTGCCGTGCGCGGGAAAAACCATGACCTCTACATGAGAAGAGATTGTATTTTTGTATATTCCTTGCGAGTTTTTACATAACAGGTCTTGGGTGAATGCATACTTAATATATGATATCCTTCACCTAAACCAGATTTCCCCGATTCCTTGCAAGTTTTTTTTCCCCATCAGTTCTCTCACTCTCTCTCTCTCTCTCTCTCTCACTCTCTCTCTCTCTCTCTGCATATATATATATATATATATATATATATATATATATATATATTCTAAAAAAAGTAAGCCGTTCAGATGTAAAGATAATATTTTCTTTTGTTTTATTTCTTTTTCTATATCACAAATTCAACCCAGATTTTCTGCAAGAATGAGAATTGCTTTTTAAAATCTTGTTAACGATTTAAAATCTCTGATGACTTTTCATTATAAGGAATATACAGATACTTTCCAATCTAGAAATGAGTATTATTTATCAGAAAATTCAAACTGGTAAATCAATTGACGTGTAACAGATGTTAATATATACATTTCTACAAAGCTATCTTTCTTCAACATTAAGCTATCCACGCATATTATTCAGCACATGGCTTGGAAGAAACGACTTATATCATTAATTTATATAGTTTGATCTTGTTCGATTAAGATATATGTTATGGATGCAGAATGTTCAGCTATTAAAGAAATTGCTTGTGTCTTATTCGTTACTAGTTTATTTACTGCTAATTGAAAAAATTAACTCATGGTTAAATGGCTTCTAGTATTGCTATTTGATATTAGTATTTCTATTTGTGCGGTATTCCTATCTAATACGAACAATTTGCGCACAGCTGTATTGTTTATTTGAGATATAATATTTATTGCGTTCTGCTTAGTGAACGCTTGTAATATTAAATAAAGGACAAACCCCGATATGAGAGGAAACATAAATATATTCTCAGGAAAAAGTATATACAATAGAGAGACTATTAGTAGACAAGAACATAGGATTAGTGAATACAGAATAAAGATAGAGTCCAACGATAGTATTGGCTTCCGTTATTACGTAAGCAAGTAAGGTGATCCAGTGCGATCCCCAGTCTCCAACGCTCTTTTACTATTCCGATAAGAAGTTGTCTTCACCTTATAGTCTGCCCTGTTATATATGGCAGATGGACTAGTTCATTATGTGAAGAAAGGTGGGTGATACCCAACAATATTAATATTTAGTAAATGATTGAACAGTTCAATTTCGTCCATAGAAGGTACCCTATCAATTAATACTACTACGAGTAAGTGTTGACCCGGGAGTAATAGCAATGAAGGAGTACTCCACATTCCTTAAAGTTCTAAGACCCGAACCTGACCATCAGGTGGTTTGGTGTCATGATTGGGTCATTTTAAATTTTAAACATATTCGATTAAACATTTGAAAGTTTTATAAAATCGTTTAATATTTTTCCTTTTAAAATTATGTAAATGAACCTAACAGAAGCCTCAGAAAAAGCAATATCTTTTTTTTTGTTTTTCTGCTTTCACTTATACTTTTCAGAGGAATATTTTCCATACGGTGTTTTTATTAACCCTCGATTATACTACTCATTAGCCTAGTGGGTAGAGTGTTCGCCAATGATCCGGAAGATCTGGGTTCAATCCCAGGTCGCGTCATACCAAAGACTTTAAAAATGGTACTTGATACCTCCTTGCTTAACACTCAGCAATATAAGGTACTTTTCAAGGGTAAAGTGGAGCAATCCAGAAAAAGAAGTATCACCCTCCCCTACACCTCGGTGTTGTTGCTATAGAAAAAGGAGCCTTCTGGTTGCCCTTAACGACGGTTGCCAACTTAATACTGCTTTTAATTAATTGAAAACCTTTGTCATCTTTTATCTCATACATAATAACAGCTGTAGCCTGAATATATAAAGACAAGATATAATTTCAGGTCTTTGGTCCACAAAGAGCTTGGCACATCTATCGCTAGGTTGCTTTGTCAAAACAGTATTCAAAAGGGTCACGTGAAATTCAAGCTCTCCTCTTACGGTATGCCTCGATGACAAATCTAACTCGGCCCAAACGAGACAAGGAACTTTCTTCCCCAAATAACTCATGTCACATTGAAAACCACACCATAGTAACAACACACTTTTTAAATAGATGAGTCTTTCAACAAAACCTCACTTTCTCTTCCACCGAGCCAAGAGCATTTCTTCCCCCAACAGTATTTCTAGACAACTTTATCTTTCTTGCATTCATTAAATTAAGTTTGCTCAGACAATAATACATATTGCTGATCGTATGTCGTGGGCTGTTTTCAAGCGGGGGTGCGAGGAAACAATATTAAACCAATAATCATTCCACTATATGAAATAAACATTTTGATGGGGAATCTTAAAGATGAAGTGGCTAACGTACAGGTCTGTGTTATCCTAGTAAGCGTGTTCAAACTTGACACGTGCAATTGCGTTCACTTTTGGACTAAGACACGTTATAAAGATATAATGCTCTTTTCTCATCAGCTATGGATTAAACCACAAAGTTTATATGCTTTTAAATATGGAAACTAAAACAGTGAGATTTTTTTCTAATATTGTTACGTTTCGCTCTGGCCAAACAAACGACAACATGTAATGTATATAAAAATATGTATTTATTTTCTCGACGGACGCTTGAGTGAAGTAGGAGCAATCAGAAGAGGTATTAAAATCGTTCGTCTACGAGGCTTGGACACTTCGGTGTAAGTTAGATGATGGCTGAGAAAACGCACACGGGGTAACGACGGGACAAGCTTGCGTGAACAGTGGAATTTCACTGTCTTCCGTTCAAATCGTCGGCCTTATATTACCATCAAACTCCAACGGGGAGATATGGACAGGCCTCTTCGCCCACGCAATCTCCTCCCATAACTGGCCAACGGAATATGCAACTTCTGCCTTCTTTGCAATGGCATGTTTGATCATTGTCGAGCGGAAATAACTGTCCTGCAGTTTACAGGTCACTCTCTTCCGGTGCATCACTTTGTGACTGCATCGTACGATTTTAATCTCTTTAATTGTCAGCCAAGCTGTATTTTACAATATTAAAAAGAACCAAAAAATCCTTTATCAAATATTTTCAGTCACCAATGAATTAAGTACACGGGCCTCAAAAAATCTGACCAAGTCAGCTGGGGCTGTAGAATAGACCGACTGCTTCTCTGCAGAGGGGTAACACTCCTCAAACAAGTGTCTAGGTTGGTTTAATGGCATATCAATCTCTGAAGTTTATGCCAAAGTTATCCTTCTAGACGAACAGCAGTGGTGCTTTTTAACCCATAACATGGAACATAAGAAGCTTCATATATTTTCCCAGGGTATTTGTCCGGAAATGAACGTAGTGGCGTGACTGGAGATCGAACTCGCTTACTACAATCCCACAGTCCAGCACTTTAACCATTACACCACGAGGACACCCCCCGTGTCTTTGATATGACATTAAACAATCTGATGGTGAGTATCCACTAATACTGGAGTTTTGGCGAAGGCAGAGTACCCTTTTATTAATATCACTCCAGCTGTTTTGACAGATACAAATCACAAGCAAGATCATTCAGGTCTTCTTGCATGATCCAGTGTGGCTCATTGCCACTTGTTCCTGAATATGTAGACTCAATATCTTCCAAAGATATTGACTCGGCAGAATCCTCCCTTGAAGGCATTTCTTCATCTGATGAGGAAAGAAGATCCTTATTTGCTGGAGGTGTGGGTACAGGAAGATCATCTGAATGGGGAACGGGTCTCATAGCAGATTGAAGGTTGGGATATTCGATCTTTTTCCTAGAAGATGCATTGAAACCAGTTATATTAGTTAAACAAAAATAACAATCATCTGCGTGGTTTCGTGGCTCTCTCCAAACCATCGGGATTGCTAAGTTGAAAGCAAAGTTGAAAACTAAATGTGTCTTTGAAAATGTAATACTTATACTTAATAACCCAAAAGATGTGTAACACGATAGTTGAGGGACACCAACCTCCTGCGCTGCCTGCGAGACAACCTCTTTCAATGACTGTCAGAGTGTGGATTGAGACCTGCTGCCTTAACTGTCAAACTTCGTCTTGATATATAACTATATATATATATATATATATGTAATGTTATCACTTACGTTTATTGCATAATAACTAAAAAATAAGCCATAAGTCTCACAATATTAGAATTAACCCTGAATTCATATACGCCTTTATGTACCGTATATGCACAAAATGTACACGATGCATATCTAAAAAAACTAGAGGTGATGAGTAAAAACGGATTTCAAATTTGAATTCAGCACCCTCAAATTAGGTAAAAATGGATATTTTTGTGCTTGATTCAATTTCTTTGTAAACCAGTGTAAGTAAAGTAAAGTTAGCGACCATAGTCGAGGGTGACCAGAAGGCTCCCTTTTCGATAGCTACTACACCAAGGTGTAGGGGAGGGCGCTACTCCATTCCCAGGATTGCTCCACTTTACCCTTGAACCGTACCTTATAATGCTGAGTGTTAAGCAAGGTGGTATCAAGTACCATTTTTAAAGTCTTTGGTATGACTCGACCTGGGATTGAACCCAGGTCTCCCGGGCCATTGGCGAACACTCTAACCGCTGGGCCAATGTCCCGGTTTAATCAACAACAAAAAAAGAGAATTTGCAAAATTTTCGACTTTGCTGTCACGGCTGACCACGGAATAAAACTGAAAGGCTGTGAAAAGAAGGATAAGTACCTCGACCTTGCTAGAGAATTGAAAAAAACTGTGGAACATGAAGGTGACAATTGTGATAGGTGCTTTTGGCACAGTAACTAAAAGATTATTAAAGGGCCTGAAGTATTTGGAAGTTGGTGGACGGGTAGAGACTATCCAAATGACAGCATTGCTGAGAACGACCAGAATTCTGAGACGAGTCCTGGAGACTTGAGGAGACTTGCTGTCATTCAAACTCCAGTGAAAAACCATCAGTTGACACTGATGTAAAAAAACTCTAAAGGAGTAAATGATAGATAAACAAATAACTAAATGAGAAATACTGGAAAGTAATAAAATAAACATCACTGATTAAATAAATTATATATACAATAAAGGTTCATGAATAAGAATGAAGTATAAATTAAAATAGCCTTCCCAATATGCAAACTAGATCAGCCTTCCATTCATGTGTCTGGTAACATTATATAAAAGTGAGAATTAACTAATCCGACGATCGTAAAGGCGATTAATCTACTTAATTGAAACGCTTAAGTCCCCCTTACTTTAATCATCACTGCTCTTTAGTTATAATCATAACCGTACACACTCATTGACATAAAAAAAGAAAAACCATAGCTAACAAACAATTATTGCAACGTATTAACATTAAATTCCTTACGTACGTAATATCATGGATCACTACAGAGGTGTAATGGTTATCGTCGCAGGATATGGACACGGCGACACGAGTTCAAATCCTGGACCTGACTGATCGCATTTCGCATAATACTAATACCCTTGGGAAAGGTATGAATCCAATTATTCTCCCTCCACCTATGGGTAAATAGTAGGGCAGACTAGGTTCTTCAGCTTTGGTGAAGCAACTAGTCTAGGAGAAGGAAAACTCTGAATTCAAACCTGTTAAACTCCGCTTAAAATATTTGACCTCGTGTCATATCCTGCCCAAGCGGAGGGGGTGGTAAATAGGATCATGGATCACTATAATATACACGCAATATATCATCAACACATTATAACCAATACAAATTATAATTATAATCTAACTCAAATCACATCCCAACATAAAATACCAATATTGTATAATATTCCATAGTATATTGCAATATGACATATCCCTCCACCTTGATGTTTATGTGATTCCGGCCTACCAAACTACACTTGCCTATTTACGCTTACAAATCA
>CAUZXS010003269.1:0-15000 GCA_963585895.1 Sepioteuthis lessoniana | reverse complement strand
CATTTTTATAAATAAAATGAATCGAATATATATACACACACACACACACATATATATATATATATATATATTTGATTCATTTTAGTTTGTTAACTGCACAATGATTATTGTTTTGTAAAAAAATCCATGAAATCCAGGGATCACAGTCTAAAGTCCTTGTGTAACATATTGACCCTCGACCGAACCGTCACTCAAGAGATGCACCTGTGTTAATAACAGCGGAAGCAGGTAGATCCCAAACAAAAATATAACCAGGACACAGACGATTTAAGTCAGGTGGAGATAGGATGCCAGCAGAATGAGGACAAGCTCCAGTCAGAAGGCTTGGACCCTCAGTGACACAAAGTTGAGCAGCCCAGCTAGAATGCGAAAGAAGTGCTGATATAGTCAGAAGAACTCGGGGTCAATACGTAGCAGTTTGTCCCCGTCTCCAACTGCCTTGTCACACACAAGAAACATCACCCTTTCGAGAATAAAGTGTGAGAGGTATATTTTTTTATAAAGAAGTGTGTTCGTTCGTTCATTGAAGTTCGTCATTATTGTTGACTATGTTTTCGCATATATTTGTATTTGTATATGTATGTGCCTATACAACACTTGGAATTGAATATATATATATATATATATATATATATATATATATATATATATATATATATATCTAATATATATTAATTTTTTATCATTATATAATAGCTATATCCTAGATGTTGGGCACACTCCATATTATATTGCACTTGGTTCGACACAAACCCACAAAGTGATTTAGTCACAACCAACACTGTTATTATATATATATATATATATATATATATATATATATATATATATATATATATATATATATATTGATGTGTGCTGTTTTCAGTCACAGAAGGTGTTATCTACAGAAGAACCTGTTACGCTGGTGTATTACTTGAATATTTAATGAAACACGTGTATGAGGAAAAGTAGAAAGGATATCCGCTGTTTCCAATGCGGAAAAGGGTACATTAGATGAAATGTATTCTATAGTATATTTCATCTCTATTAAATAATTTGGTTCATCCGTTTATTTTTACTGAAAAGTAGATCTTACTAAAATCAATCTGCAAACTGAATATCGCCTCGGTACTGAATAAATTCCGAAATTAAAACGGATGAAGTTATTCAGAAACTACAAGCAATTATTTTTAAGCAACACTTAAGTTTGGTTTCTTTGTTTAATGGCACCAACTATACGGCCACCTGCCTCCCATCACGAAAACTATCCAAGTTAGACGAACTAGACATGCAGGACACTGCTGGAGAAGCAGGGACGAGCTCATAAGTGATATACTCCTATGGACCCCTATATATGGCCGGGCAAAAGCAGGAAGACCAACTCGAACATACATACAGCAGCTAAGTGAGGATACGGGATGTAGTCCAGAAGACCTGCCAGAGGCGATGAACGATAAAGAAAAGTGGCGAGAGAGGGTCAGGGATATCCGTGCCTGTGGCACGACATGATGATGATGAATGGCAAAAAAAACCCCTTCGTCGGTTATTCAATGTCGAAACTATTTTTTTAGAAGAGCATCTGTGATAGTATTTATCAATATAAGAGAGGATAACGGAGTTCTCGCTATAAGATTCAACGAAGTGATAATTCGTACATAACAACCTGTTTCTTATAAGTTATTAATTAGGCTATCCCAAAGAAAATAACCTAACACAGAATATTGGGTTGGAAAAAGAGGAGTCAATTAATATAAGATTTTATAATAACAATAAACAGACGCAAAGATTTAGCCCAAGTGGAACTAAAAATAAGGTGACAAATTATGCTGACCGATTTCGTCCTCGCTCAATGTTCGAGCTGGTCGTCCTGCTTTTGATCGGCCATATGTGGGGGTCCATAGGAGTACATTACTTATGAGTTCGTCCCTGCTTCTCCAGCAATGTCCTGGTTCGTCTAGCTTGGATAGTTTTCGTGATGGGAGGCAGGTGGCCGTATAGTTGGTGCCTTGTGGGGTGTTGCCGCCAGGACTTGTGCAATATTGCTTGCAAAATTCTTGTGTAATTGCCGTCTAGCTTCTTCTCCAGCCGTTATTTTGCGTCTATGTAGTGCATCCATACAGCAATATCGATACGACCGCTGCCTGGAAGAAACTGTGTTTCTATTTATCCGTCAGGTCTGATTTCCATATGATCGATAGCCTATCGATAGCTGTCCATGCCTTCGTTAGCCGTGTGTTGATGTCTTTTTTTTTTTTTTTTTAACCAAACCAATTATTTCATAGAATCTTTTTTTCTTTATTGTAAATAATATTCGTTTATAGATTAAAAAACATAACAGAAACCTATCTAATTATTTCTGTTTCTCTTTTGTCAATTTTTCATCAACTATGTAAGATTAATGTAATACTTGTTTTAATCTTGATTTGATTTCGAAAAAATCAAGACAAAAGAAATAATTATACAGAGAAGATTTACAAAAAAATATCTCGTTTTCCCAATGATCCGTTGCAAAAAAAAAAAAAAAAAAAAAAAAAAAAAACAGCGTGAGGGATTTGGCTTGGTTTCGTTTTGTCTAGTTTCATCACATTTGAAATATTGTTGGTTATTTAATTACAAATCCGGTTTATTCATATATATTAGATATATATGATTTATAATCATAAATCGACAAAGTTAAATTGTTCAAAGTATTTCTAAGTATCCTTAACAATTAAACATCAGTCATTTGTTTACGCACAGTTAAATAATCCAACGGTTCTATTTCTAACCATTCAATTTAGCATAAATGATTTATTTACACCCAGTTTAAATGTCAAACAGTTCTATTTGACACATAGATAGGACTCTATCTGGTGCTACCACTCCAGGTCAGAGTGGATTTGGGAGCAATAGATATGAAGACATACTTCGTATTCACCGAAGATTCAGAATTACTGGAATATGCAGGACACTCGTTGGAAGAGGGTCTTACCCCTCTACACAGTTGCAGATTCATTGCCATGGCTCGCGGGTCCACTCTGGTCCCGAGTGGTAACATCTGATAATGTCCTATCTATGGATTAGAAGTAAAATGTGTACTTATGCTAAACTAAACTGCTTGAAATAGAATAGTTTTACATGTAAACTATGTATTTGTACTAAACTGAATTGTTTGAAATAGAACTGTTTTGATTTAATTGTGTGCAAACAAAATCTATGCTTATACTTAAGTGAATTGTTTGAATTAGAACTGTCTGAGTAAAAGGAATAGCTTGAAATAGAAATGTTTTTGACAATTCAACTGTGTACACATTGCTTAGCTGTATTGTTTGAAATAGAACTGATTATTTGTACAAAAATGGTTTTGGCATCAAATACTCTACAAAGGTTGATATGCTATAAAACCCAAACAACCAACAAACCAAACATATCTATTTGACCAATAGATAAGAACCAATCAGTTTCTAACATATTTGGTTTAGTTTGTTTAATGGCATATCAACCTTTGTAGGTTATTTAATGCCCAAACCGTCATACTAGAACAGTAATGGTACTATTTAACCCATAGTTAGGAGGATAAGGGAGGTCATACCTTTCTCAAGCCTATTTGTCCGAAAGTGAACGTAATAGCGCGACTAGGAGTTCGAACTCACTACGATTCCGCAGTCCATCGCTTTAACCATTACACCACTAGGACATATTCTAACATTTTTGGTCAGAATTGACATTGAAGTTAATGGCTGTTAAGGGGTACTCCACATTTTCCAAAGCTCCAAGATTGGAAAGTCATCATCAGATTGCTTCCTGTCATATCCAGGACACTCGTTGGTAGAGGAGGCTTTACACCTCTGCAGAGATGCAGTCCGTGTATTTTACTGCCCAACCGACTGGGCTATTTCGCTTCAGATATTTTAATAGCCTTTTTATAAAACAAAATTGAGTGGTTTGAAAATTATTATTTACACAAGTTTTGTAAAGGAATTATATTGTGAATTGAATTACCATGACCAGAAAGTCCGGTGAATACATGCTCGTGACATACAGAAACACTGAAGGGATGTTTCAACCTTATTAGGTCTCATCAGCAGTGCATACCGTGATCTCCCTCACAGGAGATTGAACCAGCGACGCCAGAATGCAGAGCCGAAACTCTACAATTGAGTCACCAATCCACATCGCTCGCAAGTGACGCCGAAATATACGGATATCTTTTCTCTTCGTTTTGTACCATAGCCATGATATGGATATGCCTAGCTCTGGCACCAAATATTTCAATGTACCATAGACATTATATGGTTATGTGTGAAACGTACATCGAATGTCCATAAAGATAGAACATTGGAATCTCGAAAATTCGAAAAACACGTAACGACTTCTCAGTTCAGGTACGAACCTTTTTTAACTTTGAGTTTAAAGGTTCTTCGACATAAGGAGAAAGACACAATCTTTCTATTCCGTCTTTTTCATCTGGCCCCCGTCTCGTGCGGCGCCCGTAGCGCGCAAATTCGTCTAGCGTCGGCGAGCCAGCGAAAGTCCACCCGTCTCGTTGGTGTCTAGCTTCAACTCTCAAGCTTTTCTTCGAATTCCCCAAAATCCTCCACGCGCTTCCGGTGCGTGACGTCACCCACACTTTGTAACCCAGTTTCCCATCTCGGCTTATTGTGACATCTCTGAGTGACACGTCCGCCCTGCGCGTGCGTTTGTTAACACCTGCATCAATGTTGCACCTAAGTAACCCATGTGCTGAGCCGAAAGGTTCTCAGCTAAACTAAACCCAAAGGCATGAACCGAAATCCCTCGGTCATACAGTTTTCTTCCTCGTCAATACAACGTATGCTCGATTTATTCTTTCAAAAATCTATTTCCGTTAATTTAACCTTTTGACAGCGTACTATTTTTTTTATCTTTAAAAGTCCACCTCGGTCATTTCTTACAATTCTTGTCAATAAATTTCTTCGACTGACTCACTGTTTCGCAAAAGTACCTGATAGGGTCCAAGCTATGGGTTAAATAAAACTACTTGACATTTAAACTGAGCGCAAACAAATGATTTATGCTAAACTGAGTTGTTTGAAAGGGAGGGTTCGTTGTTTGGTTGTTTGGGTTTTACGGCATATCAACTTTTGTAGGTTATTTAAGTCCAAATCCATTATTAAACAAATAATCGGTTCTCTTTCAAGCAATTCAGTTGAGCATGAGTACACAATTTTATTGTTTAAAAAATTCTATTTCAAGCTATTCAGTTTAGTAAAACAGTTCTACTTCAGCTAATTCAGTTTAGTATAAGAATGGATTTTGTTTGCACACAGTTAAACGTCAAAACAGTTCTATATTAAACAATACAGTTTAGCTTAGGTACAGTTTCAATGTCAAAAACAGTTCCCTTTCAAACAATTCAGTTTAGCATTGGTATGCAGTTTAAATGCAAGTTGACAGTTTAATTGTCAAAAATCATTTCTATTTCAAGCTATTCAGTTTAGTCAAACTGTTCTAATTGAAACAATTCAATTTAGCATAAGTATGCATTTTAATTCTATTTAACCCATCGAAGAGCCATATCAGGTGCTACCATTCCATGCCAGAGTGGACCTGGGAGCAATGGCTATGAAGTGGTGCTCCGCATTCCCCAAAGCCCAGGCATCATTGGAACCTCAGTATCAGCTTGTTCGGTGTCATAACCAGGGAACTTGATACTTCATTTATTTTTCTTTCTTTCTTTCTTTCTTTCTTTCTTTCTTTCTTTCTTTCTTTCTACTGCAAATATTTATTCTTCTTTCTTTTTTTTCTTTGATTGTTCATGTATTGTTCATTCTTTATTTTCTTTCTCTCATTCATTTACTCAGTCTTTTCTCTTTCCATTATCAGAAAAAAATATTTCTTTTATTTTTTCTCACGTCTTTCTTTCTTTCTCTCTTCGACTATATATATATGTATATATATATATATATATATATATATATATCCTTTATAATTTTAGCATGCTTTTGCTCTCTTTAATTCAATTCCTTAGCTTGTTCACTTTTTTTCATTTTTAATTTCTTCTTTTGTTTTTCTTTATCCTCCCATTTTACATTGCCCTTTTAAACAGAAAGCACCCTTGTATACGTCGATGAGTCTGACCAACAGTATTGATTGATATTTCATTATAAATAACCACATAGCATTAGTTTAGGGTTCATAAACCTCGAGTATACGTTGATCACTATATGTTTTATGAACAGACTACTGTAAAAGTGAAGGAAATTGTTTTTGAAACTATACGGCGTTTCAAAATCAATATTTTTCACTCTTCTTCATCACAGTATACTCATTGCTACCTCCCTCTTCATTACTAGTGAGTTTAATCTCACTGAATGTTCTATACATCTTCCCTTACGTCAAAAGCTTATCCATATAACTATCAAGAGCACGAATTTTTTGATAATGACAAAAAAAAAAGTACGAAATATGAATGATTGTCTTCCTTGTGTTTTGAAAAAAATAAGTTGAGTATTACGAAAAAAATATGAATAAAAAAGAAGCAGAGAAAAAATGAGAAAAGGATACGAGAAATAAAAAAAAGGAAAGAAAGACAAATACAACAGATCTCTTTTTTGTATTGCATCTTCAGAAGATAAGTCAAATTAGAAAGAAAGAAAGAAAGAAAGAAAGAAAGAAAAAAGAAAGAAAGAAAGAAAGAAAAAAATAAATCCCATCTGAATACTGAATACGGAAGAATTTATGTAAGAAAGAAAGAAAGAAAGAAAGAAAGAAAGAAAGGACAAAAAGAAAGAAAGAAAGAAAGAAAGAAAGAAAGAAATGGTGAGAATAAATTCTTTTTCAGTATTGAATACAAAACAAATGTTAAATAAGAAAGAAAGAAAGAAAGAAAGAAAGAAAGAAAGAAATATAAAATAAATCTCTTTTCAATATTGAATACCTGACAAAATAAGTTACGTATAATAGAAAGGTAGAAAGAAAGAAAGAAAGAAAGAACGTAATGGTGTGAATAAATCCTTTTTTTCAGTATTGAATACGACAAAAAAGTTAAATGAGAAAGAAAGAAAGAAAGAAAGAAAGAAAGAAAGAAAGAATTACAGGACAAATCCCTTGTTAGTCTTTTATTCTGATCTTTAACGTTTGCGTGATGCCTTTTATTATAGAATCGATTCAGGTACAAAGAAAATTGGACAACAACAACAAGAGGAACAACAACAACAACCTGAAAACTGTTTGATATAAGATTAGATTCTCCATGAAGACTGTATTTTTTCTGTTTTTCCCAATGATTTTTCATTTATTCCTTTCAAATCTACTTTAGTGACACGGTTATCTCCCTTGTGAAAGGTAGATTTCCCAGCACCTTTAGACGATAGACGTTTTTTTTAGTTTTTCTTTCTGCTTTGCGTTGACTTCGATGTGTTAAGATCTGTGCACAGACCCAATGGTCGACATTTGTTTCTCAATATCAAATTAAGTTATGAGGTCTATATTCGTCCCTGTTCAGAATCACTATTTAATATTGTTCGATTTCGATTGTGTATAATAGGAAATGTGTTTATCTCTCAAATAATGATAAAAGGTCAACGATGAGTCTTAGACGGGTTAGAGGCTTTAACATATGAGTTTTTATTAAAAGGTGAGTTCAGAAAAAAACCCTCTGATAACCAGAAACTACAAATGAGAGATTCCACGCGTTCGGGACTTAGAATGGGCCGACAGCATCCGAGCAGAAAATTGATATCCTTTCCCCAATAAAAGAAAGGTTCGGTTAGTTGTGTTTTACAGGATATCAACAATATAATTTGTTTATTTCTAAATTATCTTTCTGTGTGTATGAATGTGTGTGTGTGCTTGTGTGAGTGTGTCACTCTCTCTGTCCTCCTCCGTATATCTGTCAATATATATATATATATATATATTGGGAGATAAAGTTGAGCAATCTAGGGAAACGTGTAGCGCCGTTGTAGTAGCTAATGAAAAGGCAGCCTTCGGGTCACCCTCGACCACAATCGCCAACTTTACAACTTTATATATATATATATATATATATATATATGTGTGTGTGTGTGTGTTAAAAAAGACATGACTCATTTAAATATTTAACGGCTTCTTACACTATAATAAGTACTTCTTACACTATAATTCTATATTATCTTAATCATTTAAAACCCGGTTCAATTGTTTAAAGAATTCCTATGTAACACT
This sequence comes from Sepioteuthis lessoniana, assembly GCA_963585895.1. NCBI lineage: Eukaryota > Metazoa > Mollusca > Cephalopoda > Myopsida > Loliginidae > Sepioteuthis > Sepioteuthis lessoniana. Next base: position 6,852 of record CAUZXS010003269.1, on the reverse strand, counting down.
AACAGTTCAATTTAACAGCAGTCAAACGGTAATGATATATTTCTACCTAACACGAATTATTCTATTTGATATTAATCATTTGTTTGGATACAGTTAAACGGTTCCATGAGTTCCAACGTAACACGCAATATTCCATTAAGTTTTACCTATCTGGTAGCATATAAGTTCCATGTACTGCTATGTAACAGGTTTTGTTTTGTTTTCTTTTGTTTCTTTGTTTAATGGCATACCAACCTTTTCTGGTTATTTAATGCCAAAGCTATTATCCCAGAAGAACAGTAGTGGTACTTTTTAACCCATAGCTGGGAGGATAAGGGGGTTCATACATTTCCCAAGGGTATTTGTCCGAAAGTGAACGTAATAGCACGACTGGAGTACGAACTCGCTTACAACGATTCCGCAGTCCAGCGCTTTAACCATTACACCCCCTGCTATGTAACAGGAACAATTTAACTTAACATCACTCATTTGTTTGAGTACAGATAAATACTTATCGATATATGATTCGTAAGTGGATTGTTTGAAGGTTATCATATTTTTAAGTGAGTTAGAGCTATTTTTTGCACACAACTATGACTGTTGTTTGCATATAGATTAATGATTTCATATATTACTCTATAACACAGATTATTCTTTTTGATATTTTTCATTTCTTAGTGCAATATATTGGTTTCATGTATTGCTCACTCTCTTAGTTGGCCCAGTCGGATGGGATTGTAGAATATGTCGTATATTATACCGCTTGATAAATAATGAAGACCACGTAGATATATGAAAATAAAATTTATATTTTTATTCTTCGACGGTGACGTTTTTGTGAAGTAGGAGAGAGAGAGGTCGCACATATCTTTCTTCTATGGCAGAGACCATTTTTGTGAAGTAGAGCGACGGCCAGAGAACACACACGGGAGAGCTGCCAGGTTTAGTGTAGTGACCAGCGGTTTATTCCTTCAGTCCAAAATTACTGACCTTATATCTTCTTTCAAGTCTCACGCGGAAATATGAACACGCCTCTTCGCCCACGTATTTTCTATTTATGGCTGGTTATCGGAACTTACATACTTCCGGTTTTTTTTTCCGGTAATTAGTTGATCATATCTGCGAACGGAAATGTCTGTTATTCTATCCATCGGCAATAAATTACATTCTCGCCATCCTTCTTTATTTTTTTCTCTTTCCTGTGAAACGACTTTGTTGATGTTATCGTGCGACTGCATTGAATCTGCTAATTTCATCCACAGCATTCAGTCGCCAGCTAAGCTAGTATATTACAAAAAATCTGACTACAACTCTTTAAACTCTTTACTAATGCTAAACTGAATTGCTTGAAAAAGAACTGTTTTTACTTTTAACAGTGTGAAAATGATTGATATTTGTTTTGTCACTGACACATGGCAATATTTGAACTAGAAATTTTTGATAATTTAACTGTACGTAAACAAATGACAGATATTTAATTGAAATGTTAGCTACACATCGCAATACTTAAAAACATTACACTGAGGTTACACAAATGATTAATTGTAAATAGAATTATTCGTATTTAATAGAAATACTTGAAACTATTTAACCATGAAGAAAATGTGTTCAGGTTCGTTTAAAGAGGTTATCTACACAATGGGTATAGAACTCATATATTTAATACGTATGTATAGAAAGGGTTTGGCTTTAAATAACCAATGATTGTTGATATGCCATAAAACGAAACCAAATCAAATAATATATGTAATATATTTAATGAATGTGTGTGGTAAAATGGTAGATTTTAGGGAATCTGGCAAGATGATAAGTAAGTAAAGTAGGCAGCCCTAGTCGAGGGCGACCAGAAGGCCCCCTTTTCAATAGCTACTACACTGAGGCTTAGGGGAGGGCGCTACTCCATTACCTGGATTGCTCTACTCTACTTTTGATCCTAACCTTACAATGCTGAGTGTTAAGAAAGGAGGTATCATGTACCATTTTTAAAGTCTTCGGTCTGGGATGGAACCCAGGTCTCTCGGACCATTGGCGAACACTCAACCCAGTAGGCCAATGATCCGGTTAAAAATAAGTAGAAAAGTGGGTAAATCAGGCACTTACAACGGGTTTAGTAGCATTTTCTTTTTTATTCGTAAAACTTCTTTAGACTAAATATTTTTTTGAGTTTTTCTACATGTTCACAGTTGAGAAAATATCTAAATAAAGCAGAAAATAAAAGTATATAGGAGAGAAAGGTTCTAAAGACAAGAGGAAGACAAGAGGAAGAATAAGGAGAGAAGTAGATTGGGGTTTATGTACAGGTAAACTTTGGTGTTGACTTTCAAGACGACTTCGAAGATGTGAGGTGGCCTGATGTGGCCCTCACTTGAAACCACACCAAAGACCATAACCGTAGCCGGAAACTTTGTTTTCATCACCCTGGCCATGTCCCTGTTATTCATGGCAATCCAGATTTGCATTTTGAGGGTGCTGGTAATAGTCCTGTTGTCATAACTTGGATCGTTAAACAGTGTGTCACTTTCACACATGATAGAAGGCTCCTATCGCTCTTGGGATTTGTACACAACTGGCCAGCTAATAGATAGTCTGCAACATAAAAAGAAAACTGGTTTTCATTAAACGGAAAAGGAATCATGTGGTCTATTCTAGGGTGACAATTTTATCGTTCCACCCTGTAGAAGGCTTCTATCACTCTTGGGATATGTACACAACAGGCCAACTAGTAGATAGTCTGCAACAAAAAAAGAAAACTGGTTTTCATTAAACGGAAATGGAATCATATCGTCTTTTCTAGGTCGACAACTTTATCGTTCCACCCTCTCTTTCTATATATATATACCCCGGCTCATTTGACTAGTGGGTGGAGTGTTCGCCAATGTTCTGGGAGAGCTGGCTTCAATCCCACGTCGAGTCATACGAAAGACTTTGTAAATGGTACTTGATACCTCCTTGCTTGGCAATCCGCAATATTAGGTACAGATCAAGAGTAAAGTGAAGCAATTTTGGGAAAGGAGTAGCGCCCCACTACATCTCGATGTAGTAGCTATTGAAAAGGGAGCCTTCTGTTCACCCTTGACAACGGTCGCCAACTTTTACTTATATATATATATATATCAGTAATATCCAGTCAGCGTCTGAAGACAGTGGGTGTGAATTATTCGCATATAGAATATCTGAGAAATATCATATAAATCTTATGAGTGCTCGGTGTATGGTTATTGTTGCATATCTTTTTCATCCAGGTTTATAGAACAAAACTCACATACAGAGCGATATATATATATATATATATATATATATATATATATATATATATATATTGCATTGCAATTTGCAATAGCTCTCTAAATCAATTTAATTCAATATATATATATATATGTATGTGTGTGTGTGTGTGTCCGTGTGTATATATATATATATATATATATATATATATATATATATATATATCATGATGAAAGCATTTATGCATATATATATATATATATATAAATTTGTTATTTATTATGGTACAAAATATTATAATGACACAAAAAGACACCAGTGATTTTATTCATAATGAAAAATGGATTTAAAAAATTTGACTTAGACAAAGCATTTAAAATACCATCTTACCTCGTTATCGAATCCGGAAGTCGTTGATCAAAACCGGATGAAGTAATTACAACTTTATATAGTAGAAATGCCCTGTTTTCATTGGCTGATGCTGAATGACATATGTCAATAAATAACGGTCGAAGTCCGGCCTTACTGGTTTTTTGGATTGCTTTAGCAATGTTACGGTGTGTAGCACATCGCTATCAAGGAGTCTTCTACAGTCATGCCGGGGTTGCTGTTGGAGTCGATATGATGCGGAACCCGAAATCGGCGAGGAAAACAGTGCATCACTGATGACCTCCCTTGATGCATCTAGGATGTATGATTTAAATAAAAAGTAGATTTTAAAAATTGAGCGCTTTCGAGCCGGTTTCGTTTCTCGCTCAGTAGAGCTAAATCAAGGAAAATATACAATTAAAGGAAGCAATACGAAGGAAGAGAAAAATTATTTTGGAGACTGCATCGAAATAATAGAGTCCAAGTAGATATCTTCTTTGGTTACAGAAACACGACCAGCTGGATAAAACTTGAATAGTCTCCAATATTTTAGTTGAAATGAGGAGTGTGATTTGCTCAATATAAAAAATATTCAACACTAACTTTCTTAACACTGTCATGGTTATCAAATAGGTCTTGTTTAATTAATGACCTGTATGTGTTATTAAGACTATCAATCAAACCAAAACTGAAATTATGTATTTTTGCAGGATCATACTGTTCAATTTTGGTATCTAATCTTTGGTTGTTTCTTCCAATGTTGTGCAAACTGCAACTACATTTAAGTAATCATTATGATGGTGGGCAAAGATCGTCTTTAAGGAATGATGTCATAATCAATTTTGTGTTGAAGACAACTTTCCAAATAAATATAGATAAAACTACCAGCAACAAACACCCTAACAAAACCCCTGAAGACAAGCAGCGAAATGATCGAAAGCGCTTAAACTACTATGGGACACTCTACTCCTCATTGGGCACCTCGGGTTGTGTAATGGTTAGCAAGGTAGACTAGCAAACGTACACAAGTGAGTTCGATTCCCATTGGGTGCTCCATTCATGCGGCCTTGTGCTACATCTAAGCAAAAAGCTTAGTAAATTAACACTCTGCTCCTCATTGACCTAGACATAAGAAAAATAACAAGAAGACTTGAACGTCATCTTGAAAAGAAAACAATCCATGATCTTTAACCGAACATGCTAAGATAATGACTTGCTACCTAAGTACACGATATATATATATATATATATATATATATATATATATATATATATATATATATATATTTCTTTAAGAAAAAACAACGAAACCAATCACAAAGGATTATAAATTTATTTCCATCCTGTTACGCATTTTTGAAATTTTCAAAAACACGAAAAAAATTAACAGGACTTCATCAGATCAATTAGATAAAAAAACCGTATATATATATATATATATGTGTGTGTGTGTGTGTGTGTGTGTGTGTATCCTCACCCTGAGGTTTGAGCATTCTGAGAGAGGAATTATCGGCTGCTATTCGCGTAATCCAAAGCTCTTCGTACATATCCGTTAAGGCAGAAATGTAAACAAGTGAAAGCTACTACATAATGCCTTATAATTCCCGAGCTGACGTATGTTGACTGATGGGTGAGCGGTATGACACTAAGTCTGTAATATTTATAAAGGTCTAAAAATATTAAAAAATACGACCATGATATGAATACGTGAAATATATATGGGGAATCCCGAAATACACGAAACTTGGTTCAGGTACGAAACTTTCATCTACCTTTTTGAGTTTAAGGTTTTTCGACATGAGGAGAGAGAAACACAATTTCTTCAATAAACGCGCGGCACATTTCGTAGACCACAACTAGTCTCGCCTCGGCGAAATCCGAAAATCGTCTACCGTCTTCTAGATTCGAATCTCAACTTACTGTTTTTTTTTCAAATTCCAAAAATCCTCAGCGCTTCCTGGCAAGATGTCATTCACACCCTCGGTCTCTTTTCTATCTTGGGTTTTTATTGTGACATCTCTGATTGCCACATCTGCTCCGCACGCGCGTGAGCACCTGCACTGAATGTGTGCACCTAACTAACCCACGCACTAAGCTGAAAGGTTCTCAGCCTAACTAAACCGAAAGGTAAGATATATAAAACGAAAAATGATAATATAAAAAAAAAATCCCTCCGCAATTATATTACAAGTCTAACGTAAAGTTAGGCAGGTTTCAATCCCAGCTTGAAGATTTCTACGTGTCGAGCAACTCTGAAGAGTCGCGATACAACGAAGCAGTCTGTCTGTGGATGACAATATATATATATATATATATATGTGTATATATATATATAGGTTATGAAGGAAATAATAGGCACATAAACCTTGGTTGACAAAAATGTTATATATTAATTTGTTACTCTCAACTTGTTTCGTTCTTCGGCCGACAAAAGGGAATGTTTATTTCATGACTGTTCACAAGTCAAAGGTATATTAATGCATTTTGATTAGATTAACATATGATTGAAACATAAAATTTTAATTTTAACGATTTAAACATTCGGTACTGTTTATTTGGGTCGGTGGGATGCTACATAGCCTTTTTTTTAGAGTTCTGTTGAATTTGGCTGAGAAAAAGTTATAATGAAACCCGTTTCAATTGTATAATGAGTCAGTAGAAATACTCATGTCCAGTCATCTTTGTTCATGAAGAAAATCAGTCTTTCTTTTAAAAAATTGTAATGATGTATTTATTGATGCGAAATATTTCCTTTCTATCTTTGTCTACACATACACACAAACGTACATATATATATATATATATATATATATATATATACGGTGCGCTGAAGTAAATGAAAGATCACTTAACTCAAGTGTTTTTTAAATATTTTGCAATAAATGCAGTAATCGACTACCCCTATAAATCCACCATCCAGGTTCTTCTCTCGTAAATTGTCGTAGTTTGACGTCCAGTTGGCCATTAATATTTTGGATAGTTTTGTCAGTAATTTCAGCAAGATATCCGGGCAGATTCTTGAGATGTTCTTTCCACTTCAAACGTATTTCTTCTTGGCAGACTGTTTTTAGATTTGTTCTTCTTTCCTCTCCATTTTTCTACTGTTTGCCATGTAATTCACGATTGATAATCTTCTACTGAATTTATGATTTTATCGCTTTGTCCTTGAATGTATTCTAATTGTTCTTTTCAATTTGTGTTGACGAGTTATTTTAGGACTTCCTTAAGATTCTACCTGTAAGAATTTTTTGTTTGTATATATGCATACATACCCATATC
>CAUZXS010003268.1:0-18850 GCA_963585895.1 Sepioteuthis lessoniana | reverse complement strand
ATTGATTCAAGTGATTTTTAATTTTTGGTCCTGTTGGGGTTTTTTTTTTCTGGTAACTGTGAATGTTGATAAATAATATATATTTGACCATTTTTGAGGTATACAATATGAACTTATAGTTGAAATAAACTGATAACTAATTACATCTGTTGCACTTTACTTGACATTATATGTCTGTTAATGTGTGTGTATGTATATATATATATATATATATATATATTGTCATTCACAGACAGACTATTTCATTGTATCAAAACTCTTCAGTGTGACTAGACATGTAGGATTCTTGAAGCTCGGATCAAAACCTGCCAACTTTCCATTAGACTTAGTATCAGACCGCTCGGCCAATAAGCATACCACGTCAGCTAGGGAATTATAAGATTATGTAGCAGCAATAGCATTCTTACCGCATGCCAGAGTGCTCAAATCTGTCAAAGAGCTTTGCATTATGCAAGCAGCCGGCCCCATGGTGAAACATGCACTGATATAAATTATCATCAGATTTTCAAGGTTCAGTAATACTCTGTCATGGACAGATGTTGGTGTTACCCCCTACTCCATCTTCTCAGTCATTTTTTTGGGGGGGGGTTGTTTACTAAATAACATAACATAAGTAAAAATAACCCGACAAAAACATCACATTTTAAATTTATTTCTTTTGATTCAAAACAAAAAAAAAAAAATAAATCTAATGAAAAATGTAGACAAGAATAACCATTTTTATGAGAAAAATAAAATTTTTCTTAAGAGATGTTCAAAATAAGCCTGAACTACATATATCAACCTTTTGGAATTTTTTTGTTTTTTTTTGTTCTTTGTGCATATGAATTAAATGCATTTGTACGTCAACGTAAATGTGTTTGTTTCATGAAGTTAAAAGCCAACAATATAGCCATCCTTACGGTATATGAACAGTTTGTCTTTGCTTTCACAGATTTAGAATTTTTTTTTTATTCTTATTTTTTTTCCACTTTTTCAATTTTTTGGGGCATTTTTTTTAAAATATACATGTATTTTCTTTTTCTTTTTTAGCTAGATGGTGCCAAGAAATATTTATATATATGCATGCATCCGCACAAACACGCAGGCTTTATATCTTATTCATCCGCACAGGCAGGCAGTCAATGATGGCATTACCGTCTGCCATGTTTTAGTTGTGTAAGTACTTAGAAAACAGATTGATTGTAAGTCCTGCCGAAAATATAGACATTACAAAAGTGAAGCCCTCGGGTTGACCAAAGTAACGCCGCAGATTTGTTACAGCCTTCACAAATAAATTGGAATGCTTCGCTTTCTCAATTGGCTGAAATGAACAAAACAAAAAAAAGTTATAGAAAGGTTAAATACACAACATATTCTACATTTATGTGTGTGGGTGTATATATGCATGTATAAAGATAAGAAAAATATTACTTTACAGAGTTTGGTCATAAATAATACCTAATAATATAAATAGGTTAAACATATACAAGACAATTTTAAGAGTTTCAGTAATTGTTGAATTTCGAAATTCCATTAGAAAATTTAAACGAGATCTTTAGATATAAATTAAAACATCTATATATTCATATACGATACAATACATATCTCTATGTTGGTATTTAAACCCCCCCCCTGTCAGCAGGACATGACACTGAGACTGGTTTGAATTCCAATTTTTCTTTCTCCTAGACTGGTTGCCATTTCTAAACCATGTCCTGGTTGATTGTTGTTTGGAGTTTCATTTCCTGCTAATGTTCCTGGGAAAGGTTTGTATTTCTGCCATACTATTTTTACCCATAGCTGGCAGATAAGAGAAATAAATTCAAACCTTTCCCAGGAACATTAGCAGAAAATGAAACTCACAACAACAACAACAATCAACCAGGATTAGAACTTGGCTCACCAATTCCATATTCTATGACAATAACCATTATGCTAATTACACTTCCTGCGTCTATTTTGTATATTTTCCCTAAATTCAATAGTTCAGATTTACTTATAAGCATGTGAATAGAATTGATATATCAAATTCTAAATTCAGCTAAATTTGGGAACAACACTCCCCTTGCCTCCTTTTCTGTCAGTCTGTTAGGGATTCTCCCTCCACAGCACAAGATGCATTGTTTATACTTCAATTTCTTTTCAGGGGTCTGATGATACATGCAATTTTTCAACTTGCATCTGACAACAACATCAGGGTCATTTCCAGATGCTCACATTACACACCAGTTCCAAGCAAGCTTACCAAAGCCAAATAAAATTTGGGTTTGGTAACAACACAATGACTCATATTGCACTGATACACTTACATGAATGCAAGTAGATATATACCATCTTCTAGGTGTCCTTCAGTCCATATAACTAAGTCTCCACCATTTTGGACTCAGATTGAGCAAAGTTTTCATCAAAGATTTTAAAGAACTCAAGGAGATCCAATTCAAACAAGGCAGAAACTGTCTCTCAGCCCTTTCTGTTTGAATGTCCACCTTGCCCAAAAAGAATACTGGTCTCACATTAAACATCTCACAAGGAATGGTCAATGAGACATTTTAAATAAGTTGTGAAAATTAACAAAATCACAACAGGTGGACCACCCTCAACACAGCATCAGCCCCCTCACAAAAAGGGGATTCAAATTAAAAGTGTCCTATAGTCCTACGGATACCTCAGAAGACATTTTAATTTCATTGAATATAATGGACAACTACAACATTTTTGTACATTTTATATCCTTTTAGGGCAATTTTTTTTTTTTTTTTTTCAATAAAATCTGATTTTTATTTGCAGGTGGGAGGTTGGACTCTGGTTAAGCTCTGACATGAATTAGTAAATAAAAAAATACTAAAAATAAAAATCAGGTTTCTTTTCATTTCTTATACTCAGTACTTTTTGGATTATCAATTAAAACAACATTTGGGGACAATCTGTAATTATTGGTTGTTGAATCCAAATCAATTACTAGACAGTCAGGACTCGTAAGCAATTGTACAATGGAGGGAAATGAATTCCATCATTTGTTTTCCCTACTGTTGTATCCTCAGACAATTGGGTAGCCTAAGTTGACTAAAAGTAACAACACACGGGCCTAGCAGCCCTTCCTTCGTATACCTCTGGTCAGTTTCTTCTCTCACTACACAATCAAAATTGTTTTCAAAGGCAATTCCAGAAGAATGACTGTTTCGATTTTCAGTGCTTCCCAAAGTGGCAAATGCTCACAGTTCCAAGTAATTTGCTTTTTTTTGGTTTAGCATTGTCCTTTGCCATCCATTCATACAAAGGACAATTCCCAACATTTACAAGAGTGGACCTGGGAGCAATGGCAATGAAGGGATACTCTACATTCCCCAAAACTCCAGCATTACTGGAGCCTCACCATCAGATTGTTTAATGTCACATCCGAGGCAGTCATGGCAAGAGGTCTTACCCCTCTACAGAGATGCAGTTGGTGTATACTACAGTCTCCCCCCCCCAACAAACTAGGCTGTCCTGTACATGAGGGAATCAAGAAACAGTGATTTCAAAAATCATAAAATTTTCTTTACATTTTGGGGGGCAGTGGGGGTAATTTTAGCCCAATATGGCGCATCAATGACTTACACTTTAAAGAAAGAAAGCATTATATCTAAATGTTTCTTGTAAATAGACATTCTTGAAACTTACAGGGAAATTCAACATCGAATTTTATTAAAGGAATTTCAAAAAAAGTTTCTCAGCAATTATTACAAAATGGATTGCAAGATTAGTTTCATTTTAAAATAAAGTTGGAAAAAAAATATATATTTTTATTTTTTATTATTTAAATCCAATGACAGTTGCCTATAAGTTGTATATAACAACCAATATATCAAAATATACTGTTTCTTACTTTGGTTTGGTTGGTTGGGTTTTATGGCATATCAACCTTTGTAGGTTATTTAATGCCAAATCCATTTTTATGTAAATAATCAGTTCTATTTCAAACAATTCAGTTTAGTATGACTACACAGTTTGTCAAAAACATTTCTATTTCAAACTATTCAAGCAGTTATATGTAACAATTCAGTTTAGTGTAAATAGTTTCAATTTGAAATGATTTAAATGTCAGTACGGTTTAATTGTCAAAAACATTTCTATTTCAAGCTATTCAGTTTAATCAAACAATTCAGTTTAGCATAAGTATGCCATTAGTTCTATTTAACCCATAGATAGGCCCTATCAGGTGCTACCACACCAGACCAGAGCGGACCTGGGAGCAATGGCAAGAAGGGGTACTCCATACTCCCCAAGGCCCCAGCATTACTAAAACCTCACCATCAGACTGTTTAGTGTCATATCCAGGACACTCATTGGGGAGGGGACCCCACTGCAAAGATGCAGTCAGTGTATTCTACAACTCCAGCCTACTGGGCATACTGTTAACTATTTTTTCATGGCTAATAAGACTTATGTCATAACCTGGTTTGGTCATGGGGGCATTATGCATCTCGGACAGCCCTCTTCAGGTTTAAAACTGGTTTCGATTCACTTTTCTTTCTCCTCGACCCGTTAAAGAGTCCATCTTGCCTTACTACTCACCTACAACTGAAGTAAGAAGACTTGGATTCATGGAATCCTTAGAATATTATAACATAATATATGATAACAGCCTTGTCCAGGATTTGAACTCTAATAACCTAGTCCATTTTTTTTTAAATGATGAATCAATACCATTACACCACAACTGCCTTCACAACTTGAACGACATAAAAACATTCCACGTAAGTGATGAACACAACTCAAGATATGAAAGATGTAAAACATTTATTTCAAGACTATCAATAATTTGACATGCAAAGATTATAAAACAAACATCAGATAGAGATTCAATCAATTATTTCACTTGAATAGGTTTATTATTAAACTTTTCTCTTTAATTTGAAACTTTCAGAATTAAAAGATGATATGAATAATTAATGGAAATAAAAATTTAACAAAAAAAAAAATTTTTTTTAAATGGTTACAAGAGACTTTGATAAATTCTACTTTTTCATCCTATAAGAAATATGAATGTTACCTGAAAAATTCCATTCTGATGCAACCATTCCTGAAGACCTTGGTCATTTTTTACAAGAATTGGTAGATATTCACTGACACTTTCTCTTGTCCACCAATCAGATGTAGAATATCTGAAGGCAAAGAAAACAAAAAAAATTATATTAGTTAAAAAGATTACCATTAACAAAAGTTTGTAAGAGCTTTATAAAAATAACGGTTCTAACCAATCATTGTACATTTTTTATTTGGTAACAAAAAAAATTGTCAAATAGAATTTGGTTTTACAGCATGTCAACTTTTCATTGGTTATTTAAATACTTGAGTCAGTTTTTCTTTTTATGATTTACTTAATGGCATAATCTCCTTAAAAACAAAATTTGATTTATTTGTGAATGTTGGTGTAGTTTGAAAGCCGACTTGAATAACATCACAGACACACACAACACACCTTCTGTCCAAACTGTCTCCATTTATTTCTTTTTATGATAGCCAAGAGTCTGCATTACTTCACTCGAGACTAAGCAAGTAAAAAAAGCAACTGTGCAATGCCATTTTGGGCTTTTTTTTTCCGTTTTCCTTTTTTGAGCGACTGAAACGCAGCCACACGCAAGTCCAGTAAGTCATGATTTTTCCCCCACAGTTGGATCATGACTATTTATACTTTCAATATTCCATTGCAACTTTTTTTTTTTTTACAAATCCAATTCTTTTGTCTATAATGATAATCAGTCGTACAAAAGAATACTCAATATCATAATACTGATAACACACACAAGTGTGTGCGTGTGTATAATTCACATATATATTACACACACACACAAATATATATCCGAGAGAAAAACAAAACATTTCATTGTAGCTTCTAGAGACTTTATTATATAGTATATTATTGCTTCCTATCATTTCTCTGAGGTTATTTGGTTAATCATATTTACCAACCCCTCCACTCGAGCAGAATATGACACAAGGTCAATTATTAAGCAGAGTTTAACAGGTTTCAATTCAGAGTTTTCCCTCTCCTAGACTAGTTGCCTCACCAAGGCTGTCCTAGTATTTACCCATAGCTGGAGGGAAAGTAATTGGATTCATACCTTTCCCAAGATTATTACTGCTAAGTGAAGTGGAGGTGCCCGTGGTGTAATGGTTATCGTCGTAGGAAATGGATACAGTGACACGAGTTCAAATCCTGGACGAGACTGATTGCATTTCACATAGCACTAATACCCTTGGGAAAGGTAGGAATCCAGTTATTCTCCCTCCAGCTATGGGTAAATAGTAGGACAGACTAGGTTCTTCGGCCTTGGTTAGGCAACTAGTCTAGGAGAAGGAAAACTCTGAATTCAAACCTGTTAAACTCCACTTAAAAATTAACCTTCTATCATATCCTGCCTGAGTGGAGAGGTTGCTAAATATGATTAGTGCTAAGTGAAATGCTATCAGCCTCGTCCGGGATTTGAATTTGTGTTGCCGTGTCCATTTCCCACGACAATAACCATTACACCCCGGGCATTACACCGAGGTTATTTGGTTAATAGGCTAATATGCTTGGTTCTTGACAAATATCTTAACTTTGGGTTTAATTCTTTCACCTATTGGTGAGAGAATCCTGTTAAATATTTTGACAAAGACGATGCAATTCAGCTTCTGATTTTACTTCTACACTATCCTGCTATGGGGTGGTAAGGGTTTGGCTCATCTGATAAACATACAATTTCTACTTTTATTAATATACAAATAAATTCATCCAGCAATTAAGAGTCTTCACATCAAACATTTGTGACTTAATTGACATCATCTTTATTTCTTTCTTTTTCTTTCACAACATAGCTTGTACTTTGCAATTAAATAAATCATTAGCAATCTGAGAAAATTAAATGGTGTGACACATATGTACAAAGATGTATACTAATAAAAAAAATTTTTTTAAATACTAATCTGACAAAGTCTTTTAAAAAGCTTGTAAATTCTGAATGTAAAAGTATTTGAAAAATTTCTAAAATCATCTATTTCAGCACATTTTTTCGAGACAAGGGAGGTAACTCCAAATTAAATATAACACTAGTTACGTCCCCTCATGTGAAATATATGATCGGAAAGATTAAATACTAAAAAAACGGGCTTATAAAGATTCCACTAATTTTTATTGATTTCTCTATAAAACTAAACAGGATTGTTTTTAATGTTTAACAATAATATTAGAAATCAATAACACTGAATAACTTTAGTTAAAACCAGAATGCAAATTATCTACACCATACATAGTGTAAACAGTTGTTTCTTAGTGATATATACCCCAGCCCTCTTCACAAGCAGGAATGGAATTGAACAGGTTTGAATTCAGAGTTTTCCTTCTCCAACACTGGTTGTCTTACCAAGGTTAATGAGTCCAGTCTGTCCTACTATTTACCCATAGCTGGGGAGTAGAGAATACTTGGATTACATCTTTCAAAAGGGTATTTGGTTTAGTTTGGTTTTATAGCATATCAGCCATTGTAGGTTATTTACTGACAAATCCTGTTTATATATGACATTTGTAAATACATTTTGTGGATAACATTCTTAAATGAGCCTGAACTCATTTTTTATACACACAGTTAAATGGTTTCAAGTACCACCATATAACAGTCACAATTTAACATCCGTCATTTGTTTGTACACAATTTTATTTTATTTGACCCATAGACATGACCCTATCAGGTGCTACCACTCCAAGTTAGAGTGGATCTAAAAGCAATAGCAATGAAGGGGTACTCCACATTCCCCTAATCTCCAAGGCCGGAGCATCACCATCAGATTATTTATTCTCATATCCATATTTACCGACCACCTCCGCTCGGGCAGGATATGACACAAGGTCAGTTTTTAAGCGGAGTTTAACAGGTTTGAATTCAGTTTTCCTTCTCCTAGATTAGTTACCTCACCAAGGCTGTAGAACCTAGTCTGCCCTACTATTTACCCATAGCTGGAGGGAGAATAATTGGATTCATACCTTTCCCAAGGGTATTAGTGCAATGTGAAATACAAGTTAGTCTCGTCCAGGATTTGAACTTGTGTCGCCGTGTCCAGTTCCTACGACGATAACCATTACACCACGGGCACCACCATTTATTTAGTGTCATATCCAGGATAATCGTTGAGAGGGGGGGGGGTCTTACCCCCTCGGCAGAGATGCAATCGGTGTATTCTACAGTCCCAGCCAAATCGGCTGAAGGGTATTAGAATTATGTGGAATGCAAACAGCCTTGTCCAGGTTTTGAACTCGAGTCCCCATGTCCATTTCCAACTACAATAACTGTTACACCACAAGCACATCTTCATGATATCTAACACATTAATAACATGGGCTATTTCAATGCAACTCAAACAAGATGTTAAGATTAAAAAATCACAAGTCTGGATGGTTTCTTGTTTTTTTTAATGGCATATCAACCTTTCTAGGTTATTTAATGCCATTCTCCTTGAAGAACAGTAATGATACTATTTAACCCATAGCTGGGAGGATAAGGGGGTTCATACCTTTCCCAAGGGTATTTGCCCAAAAGTGAACGTAATAGCGCAACTGGAGTACAAACACGCTTACTACAATTCCACAGTCCATCGCTTTAACCACGAGGACACCCCCGTCAAACCTGGAACACTCTGATTTGCCATTAGTTCATATAGTATCAACACATATTTCTGCAAGATTAAAATAATCTTTGTTATAAAACAATTCTGAACAATGAAAAGTATTTATTTGGCTTCTTTTAAAATTGTTGTTATTGTTGGCAACTGTAGTCGAGGGTGACCCCAAGTCTCCCTTTTTGATAGCTACTACACCAAGGAGTAATGGACGACGCTACTCCTTTCCCTGGATTGCTCCATTTTATTCTTGATCCGTACCTTATAATGCTGAGTGTTAAGCAAGGAGGCATCAAGTACCATTTTTTGAGTTTTTGGCATGACTCGACCTGGTATAGAACCCAAGTCTCCCAGGCCATTGACAAACAAACACTCTAACCATAATGCTAATGTCCAGGTTCTTTTAAAATAACCCCCCTTAATGAACAACCCTCATAGATAGATAGATAGATAGATCCCACGAATTGAAATGACCCATGCATGTATAGCGGTCGTATTGATACTGCTATATGGATGCACTACATGGACGCTAACTAAACGGCTGGAGAAGAAACTTGACGGCAACTACACAAGAATGTTGAGAGCAATATTGAACAAGTCCTGGCGACAACACCCCACGAGACGCCAACTGTACGGCCACTTGCCTCTCATCACGAAAACTATACAGGTTAGACGAGCCAGACACGCCGGACACTGCTGGAGAAGCAAGGACGAGCTCGTAAGTGACGTACTCCTATGGACCCCCACATATGGCCAAGCAAAAGCAGGACGACCAGCCCGAACTTACATACAGCAGCTATGTGGGGACATGGGATGTAAATCAGAAGACCTGCCGGAGGCGATGAATGATAGGGAGAAGTGGCGAGAGATGGTCAGGGATATCCGTGCTAGCGGCACGACATGATGATGATATATATTTCAATACTTACCTAACACTCATTTGTTTTGGACTGGTATAATGGTAATGATGTAGTTTAGCTCTTAAATACTGTGGTGGCTTTTCTGGGAAAGGATTATGTTTAATAAGTTCCAGAACTTCAGGTTGTCCAGTTAACAGTCGGTAACAGAGAGTCAATAACCAAGGATTGTGTTGATAATTACCAAGAGCTGCAAACCACATTTGCCAATCAAGACGCGGTTGGTGAGGAGCTGAAAATAGTGAGCGGAAATATTAACAAAACTTGCAAACAACAGCAATATACGAGGGTCAACTAAAAAAGCTCATACCCCAACCAACATACTGGTCTAATGTCATTAAATGAGGTTTATTCTTTAATATATTCTCTCCAGAAGTTCACACACTTCTTCCAGCAGTGTTACAATACTTGGATCCCATTGATCAAAAAGGTCATTAATAGTAGATTTTCAGCGCATCCCTGGAGTCAAATTTTATCTATTTACAGGTATGTAACAGTGTGTACTGTATTTAACAGCTTAAAACATGCACTTGGTCTCCCAAAAAAAAGGTTTAAAAGTTGCAGAAAAATCAACCTTCATCATATAAAGTCAAAGGTCAGCTTTGAATTACTGACTGAAGGAGATCTAGTGATACAGTGGCCCTTAAACTGCAAACATTTCTGCAAATGTCAGTAAGGTGATGATCACTTCTACACTAACAACAACTCTTTTCAAAAGCTACAATATATTACAGTAATACTAACCAATCTTTTGTATAAAATAACAAGAAAACTAAGTGACAATGCTTAACAATGCACGTACCAAAACAAACCTATTAAAGTTTTTGAATACAAAATATTGGAACTTAAGAATCGGAATACATATGAAACTTTAAAAATGATCCGATATTGGGGGAGGGTTATGAAAGTAGGACAAAAACACTTTATCTGAGATTCATAGTTTAAATACATTTTTTTTTTTTTTTTCCAAATTGAGGCGTCTTATAAGCCATCAAAAATGGTAACTTATTTTAAATCAATTATTTCTATCCTTACTTAAGGAACAAATACGAGTAAGTCAATGACAAGGCTGTTTAGTACTTAGATAAATGACCTCTTACTAACAGCAGATACCTTTAAGCAAACTAAACAAAGCTTAGTAAATAACTATTGTGAGACAACCAAGTTACATAACAAATTATGTAACATTGTGTTTAGTAGATAAAAGGTTTTAGAATTCAAAATCTGTTGTTGACCTAAATGTCTTCAATTATTTGATTCCTAAAAAAAATTAAAAAACATTCCAAAGATAATACACCACTTAAATAAAATTATTGTAATAAGGAAAAATTTATAAATCTTTTTTGGGATAACCATGAAATTTTTATTGGTGACAATGGTATTGAAATTAGTATATGGTTGGTTGGGTTTTATGGTATATCAACCATTGGAGGTTATTTAATGCCAAATCCTCTTTCTACATATAATCAAATATATATGATTTGGTTGGTTTTATGGCACATCAACCATTGTAGGTTATTTAATGCCAAATCCTCTTTATACATACATATTTAATATATATGATTTGGTTGGGTTGGGTTTTATGGCATATCAACCATTGTAGGTTATTTAATGCCAAATCCTCTTTCTACATATAATCAAATATATATGATTTGGTTGAGTTTTATGGCACATCAACCATTGTAGGTTATTTAATGCCAAATCCTCTTTATACATATATATATTAAATACATATGATTTGGTTTGGTTGGTTTCTTTGTTTCGGTTAGTTTAATGGCATATCAACCTTTCTAGGTTATTTAATGCCAATGCTATTCTCCTAGAAGAACAGTAGTGGTGCTATTTAACCCATAGCTGGGAGGATAAGGGGGTTCATACCTTTCCCAAGGATATTTGCCCGAAAGTCAACGTAATAGCGCGACTCGAGTACGAACTCGCTTACTACGATTCCACAGTCCATCGCTTTAACCATCACACCACGAGGACACCCCCCTGGTTTGGTTGGGTTTTATGGCATATCAACCATTATAGATTATTTAATGCCAAATCCTGTTTATAGTTTAATATTAGATATATAGTTTGTGGGTAACAACATTTAAACAAGCCAGAGATCATTTGTTGGCACAGTTAAACGATTTCAACTATGATAAAGGATTAAATAGTTTTATTTGACCCATAGATGAGACCATAACAGGTATTATCACTTTGAGTCAGAGTGGTCCTGAGAGTAATGATAAAGAAAGGGGGGGACACCACATTACCCAAACTCTAAAACTGGAGCCTCAACCTCAAATCAAGTTTAATGTCATACCCAGGACACTAAATAGTTTCAAGTATTGCTATCTAACACTAATAATTCTATTCAATATTATTCATTTGTTTTCACTCGGTTAGAAGGTTTCAAATACAGTAAATGATTAAATATTTCTATTTGATCCATAGATCCTAGTAGATACAACCACTTCAGTTCAGAGTCGATCTGGGAGTAATGGTAATGAAGGTGGGCTCTACATTACCCAAAGACCCAAGGTTGGAGCTTCATTATCCGATGGTTTAATGTCATATCTCAGACACTCATTTGGGGGAGCAGTCTTACCCTCCTCAGCATAGATTCAGTCAGGGTATTCTACAACCCCAGCTGACAGGACTCAGCATAATAATAATAATAATAATACAAATGCAATAGTCAAGCCAAGAGGCTTGACTATTGTTAGTTGATTGAGAAAAAGACAAGTAGACATTTTCTTTTGCGTTATTGTTTCAAAATTTTTTTTTTTTTACAGACAACTAAATACATAAATTGTAATTTCTACATTTGAGCCACCAAAAGAAAATTAAATTGTATTCTAATGCTTTTATTTATTTATTTATTTATTTTTTTAAACGGGGTTTCAGAAAAAAAATCATTTCATTCTGAAATGGCAGCTACATTCACCTGCACTGACACATTGAATTTTTTTTCTCAGGGGCTATATGAAGAGACTAGTCTACGTCCCCACTTCTTAGAAATCTTATTTCGCTGTTTAGTCTCATTTGCCTAGACTATGTAGTTACTCAGATATTTATATCTGAAATGATTGCAGCCATTTTGAAATTAAAATTTTCTGAAATACCCTGTATTTGTAAATTAAGCATTATTTTTTGTGATTTCAAATTTGATATTTATTTTTAGGAGATTTCAAATAAAATTTATTTGATGATAAAAAAAAAAAAAATTCTTAATACTTTGATAAAAGGTCATAAATAAAATATCCCATTGAAATTGAAACTAAACACCTCAAAATTTTATTGATTGTACTGCCAAATTGATTTTAATGACATTTTAACAAATATGTTAAACAAATTTAAGATTTCTCACCCACAAATACTGGACGCTCAGTGAGGTTCCCAGGTTTATAGAGAAAATGATATTCTTTCCAGTCTTTCATATCTTGGCTACCTTCAATGATGACTTCAGGTCGACCACCAACTCCAGTCATTCTACAAGACAAAAATTACCAAATTTAATGGTTGTAGTAAACATATTTCTAACAAATAAATAGATTAAAGAATTTCATATCTTAATTGACATTTTTTTGCAAATATATAATTTATTTAAAAGTAGAAAGTTGAGATATATATATATATATATATATATCCCTGAATTGGATTGTCAAAATTTAATTTTTTTTTCAAAGAAAAAGAGAAAATATTTAACAATTGAAAAATCTATAGAGAAATAGAAATACGAGAAAGTCTTCATAAATGGAAAATATAGTTTTCTTTACAAATCAAAAAAGTTCGATTTTATTTATTAATAATTTAAAATAGGATTTTCGTTCATCCTGTAATTTTAGTTGGATTTTTGTGAGCTCACTCAAGCTGAAATAATTTCAACCAGAATTCCACGTAAAAAGAAAATGAGTCTCATCAAAAGATTTTTTTTTTTTATTTCATTTCAACACATGCTGTTCCTCCATTTGATCAACTGATTTTAATGGCATATCAACCAGTCTAGGGTTATTTTATGCCAAGAGGTTAGGGAATCAAATCCATTATAAATTCACGTTTACATTTTTGGTATAGATTCTTAAAAAAAGTAATTTTTTCACATTACGGCTTGGTTTGGTTTGGTTTTATGGCATATCAACCTTTCCACATTACAAATAATTTATAAAAAGATTTGACTCTAGAGTCAACCTGACAATAAAAAGGGTCTTCCACATTCTTCAGAACTCGAGAACGGAAGCCTCACCATCAGATCCAATTTACTGTTGTACCCAAGATGAGACCCTAACAGGTACTACCACTCTGGATCAGATTGGACCAGGGAATAATGGTAAGGAAATGGTACTCCACACTCCCTAGAGTTTTAGAAATAGGACCTCACCATCAGACGCAGTATAGTGTTATACTCAGAACACCGGGGGGGGGGATACATTCAGTATGTTCTAAGCTCTCCCAATTGAGTGATTGATGCTGTAGAAGTAACAGAGTTGCGATGAAAATAACTAAAATTCAAAGATAGAAAATGCTTAATCAGAAAAACGCTTAAGACACCTGGATTTATTTTTGTTTTAGATTTTATAGCATATCAACCTTTGTGGGTTAATCAATGCCAAATCCTTATTATACAAATACAAACTGTTCTATTCTAAATAATTCACTTTAGCATTAGTACATAGTTTAGTTCTATTCGACCCATTGATAGGGTCCTACCAGGTGCTACCATTCCAGGTCACTGCACCTGGTAGCAATGGCAATAAAAGGGGTACTCTGCATTCCCCAAAGCTCCAGCATTACTGGAGCTTCACCATCAGGTTGTTTAGTGTCATATCCAGGACACTCATTGCAGAGGTGTTAGACCCCTGCAGAGAAGCATTCAGTGTATTCTACAGCTTCAGCCTACAGAGCAATTCACAGAGTTAATGTAAAAACAGTTCTATTTTAAACAATTCGGTTTAGTATAAATACACAGTTTAAATGCAAAAAAAGTCCCATCTCAACCAACACAGTTTACTTTGATTCAAACCATAGAGCCTTATCCTGGTGCTACCACTCTAGGCCAGAGTAGACATGGGAGTGATGGCAATGAAAGGGTACTCTGCATTCCCCAAAGCTCCAGCATTACTGGAGCCTCACCATAAGGTTGTTTAGTGTCATATGCAGGAAACTCATGGGGGTGGCTTTCCCCTCTGCAGAGAAGCAGCTGGGGCATTCTACAGTCCCCCTCTCCCCAGCCGACTGGGCAATAAATTTCATTTTTAGAAAATATTATCAAATATCAACTTCAGCATCAAACTTAAAACCAAATAAATTTAATCATTAAAAAGATTCCAGACAACAAAATCAACAATCATTTGTTATTTTATATATTTATGATATACACTATCACTCATGAATGAATGACTATGTGCCAGAGCAAGGTTTATAAATACAATATCAATCATAAACCACCATACAAGATAAATTTTTTTTTCTTCTTTTAGAAAAAAAGGTTTTTCCTCTTCACAAGCAAAGATACCAGGATTTTATTATTTCTGGGGTAAAATTATAGAGGAAGTCTTCATTGATACTATGATACTACAGAACTGTAGTATCATAGTGAGTGAGTTCAAACTCGAGCCACACTCATATTCCCTTTTGAAGTAATGGCCTTATAAAAGGTAGAGGAACCCCGCTTCTAACCACCTTGCCAGCAACAGATTAAATAGTACCACTACTGTTCTTCCACAAGGATGGCTTTAGCATTAAATAACCCACACAGGTTTATATGCCATCAAAACCAAAGAAAGCAAAAGAACATTATAGAATGAAAACAGGTATTATTAGCAATTATTTATCACCAAACTTCAATATTGAAACAAAATTGCATATATATAGGAGGAGTGTATCTATATTTAGACTGCTGTATTATACTTTTAGTTTCTTCAAGTGACATAAATACTTCCGCAGGTTATTTAATGCCAAAGCCATCCTTATAGAAGAACTGTAGTGGTACTATTTAATCTATAGCTAAGTGGATAAGAGGGTTCATCCCTTTCCAAAGGGTATTAGTCCAAAAGTGAATCTAATAACACAACTGGAATTAAAAACTGCTTACTATGATGTCGCAGTCTACCATGACAGCCACTACACCATAGACATTCCCGCTATCATTTTCTGTTACAGCTTCAATGTTGTACATTTTGATCATAAATAATACCTAATGATATCCATTTTGACCATAGAATCTTCCACTTTCAATCTTCCAAGAATAATAAAATCCTGATACCTTTAGTTTAGAAGAAAATTGACTTAAAATTTTAAAAATTATTTACAGATAACACAGTAAAAGATTTGAGAAATCATTGATGTGTGAAAGGCAACAACAAGAATATATATGAAGACTGCACTGTAATTATTTTCAGCAAGAAAATCTTGACACGTAAGCATTTATCATCAGGTGTTATTTACCAGTCTTGGATAATTACAAAAACATTTTGGTTGTGATATCCTCAAATGTTTTGGCAACTATACCATCCAGCTTTCTTCAAGTGTCTTAAAATAACAGTAAACATCAGAGAATTTTAAAATAAACCCCTCATTCAATCAATAAAAATAGACTCCATTGTCCCTTGAAATACCTCATATCAGTTTATTTGCCTTCTTAGTCATTTCACCCTAGTAATATCACTTTTTTCAGCAGAACCTAGACCCAGGGATTGAACTCGTTACTTCCAGGTAGACTTCAACTTGAAATTCTAAACCAATGCTTTCACCTGCTCGGCCATTGTCCTGAGAGCTTGGATTCAGCATAAAAAAAATTCACTTGAGTGATTTTAATGGCATGTCAACCCATCTAGGTATATTTTAAGCCTAGAGGTTAGGAAATTGCATTCAATATAAAATTAAATTTACATTTGTTGCCTAGTTGTTTCTTAAAAGGCTTTTTTTTTATCCCACCCCCACCTCAGTTATGATATCAAGTATTCCTATCTAATACAAATAATTTGCAAACAGATCCATTTGAGTCACAGATGGGGCCCCAACAGATACAACCACTTCAGGTCAGAGTGGATCTGGGTGTAATGGCTATGAAGAGGTACATCACATTCCCCCAGATCTAGAGCCTTACCATTAGATGCAGTTTAGTGTCATACTCAGAACACCCCCTTTAGGGGTTAGGTGAAGTCTAAACTCTGAGCAGGTGGATTCCATCTGCATATCTTAAGTCCCATTGACAGAGTGTCAACATGACAAGAGCAAAATAACCAAGAAGGTGAATTAAATGATACGAGATATTCCAAGGACGGGTTCAAAATTCCTCGCAGCTTACCACAAATGATAAAAGACACCTGAAAAAGGCAAAAAGGTACAGCAGCTGAAACATCATTTATAACAACCAAGATGAGGATAATACTTCCAACCATATAAATAAGCAGCATTAAGAATATCTTCTAATACGCACAGATACAAAATGAATCTCTGTACTTTGCTTATGGTTGATTTTAACGGCACTTCAACCCATCTAAGGTTATTATATTACCTAGACATTAAGTTCATTGTATATTTACATTTTTCATTTAGTTGTTTAAGAGTTTTGGTTTTTTGTATTTTTTTTTGTTTTTTTTGTATTTTTTTTTTGGTTTTTCTCCCCCACCCCAAATCAAATAAAAATAATTTTGAAACACATCTACATGGGACCCTAACAGGTGCAACCCTTCCAAGGTGAAGTACCTGGGTGCAGTGGCTAAAGTCCTAGACTGCAACATTGTTGTAAGCAAGTTTGAAAACCAGTCACATAACACTCACTTTCAAACTAATCCCTCTCGGGGAAAGGGATAAACCCTCTTATTCATCCCACTAGGCTATGGGGTTAAATAGTTCCAGTTTTTCTACAAGGATATTTTTGGCATTAAATAACACACAAGGATTATGGCATTAAAAACAAAGAAACCAAAATGCCACTCCAAGACAGAGTGGACCTGAGAGTAAAGGAAAAGAAGTCATCTACACTCCCCAGATTTCCATGACAAGAGCCTCACCATTAGATACAGTTTAGTATCATACCTGGGGCACTTTTTAGGCGGTAGGGGTCTTACTCCCTCTGCAAGGTGATACTTTCTTCTATTGGTTTTGTTCTAGGGTCAAGTTAAACCTTTTAAATTTTTATTTTGTTTTGTTTATTTATGCTTATTTTAGTTGTTTTATGGGAGTTTTGTTTTTATGAACTAGAGTCCAATGATTCACAATTTTAGACTGATTATCTGAGAGTTGTAATAAAATGCAACCAAAATAAAAACGAGAAATAAAAGATTTGAAACAAACTAGTTATTAAGTTTTTAATTCAAATGATTATCACATTTTTTTTTTTTTTTAAAAATCACAATTTGTTTTTTTAAACAATTATTTATGAACCATGTTTACTCTAATGACACAACGATTACTTTATGCTCAGATGATTAGAAAATGAGGAAATAATTATAGTAGCAACAACTCATTTCCTCTCAAAACAATATGTCACAAAATAAATAAATAAATAAATAAAAGGGGGGGGATCCCAGTGGCAGAATGGCTAACATGATAAGACTGCAGCCTGAAAATGAGTTTGAACTCCAGTCATGGTGTTAAGTTCACTTTTGAACTAATGCCCTTTTGAGAAAGGCATGAACTTCTTTATTTCCTCCAGCAATTGATTAAATAGTAACACTTTTCTTCCACAAGAATGGCTTTGGTATTAAATAACCTACAAAGGTTGATATTCCATTAAAATCCAAGAAAACAAAAGAACATTATACAAAATATTAGCTATTATTCATTACCAAACTTCAATATTGAAACTGTAAGCAAAAATAAATTTGTGTGTGTGTGTGTGTATATATGTATTCAAAATAAGATGGTCCACAGAGAGATTTGTATTTTTTTGAATTTATTTATTTTGTTCTTACATATGAGTTATATACATGTATGTTTCCAGCTTGTTGCTTTCATCAGAGAACGTGTGGCACAAGGCCTTTTAAATGGGGCACTCAATGAGACTTGAACTCACTCCTGTTTCCAGTATAAATATGACGAAAGCAACAAGCTGGAAACATACATACATATATATATATATATGCAAATTTCATTAAACATAATAGACATTTTATGCCTACATATTTTCTTCTGGATCCGTTCGAATTCCCGTATTACTTTTATCGTATTCGGGGGGAACTGATTAAGGTATTGTCCATAATTGTATGTATCCCTAGTACTTTCTGCCCGACTTTGGGCCATCATCAGGGGAGAATCTGTTACAAAAGTGATGTAACTTTTGTTTTAGCAAATTACTACTGTGTAAGGACGTCTTTGCTGTT
>CAUZXS010003267.1:147500-169583 GCA_963585895.1 Sepioteuthis lessoniana | reverse complement strand
GTCAATTTCGATCATACCTTTAAGAAAGGTCTGATCCCTGCATCGACCCCCTTTCCCTGTTGGTTAAATTGTACCACAATCGTTGTTTAACACAGCTGGTTTTAAGATTGTTTTAAGATGGTTAATATACGAGGATCATTAAAATAAGTCATCTCATAAAATGTATATCAATGACATAGTGAATTTTCGAGAGTCTACGACAATTTTAAATGCCTGTACAAAAAAAAAAAATCTGGAAACATATTGAATTCACCATGTATATATATATGTGTGTGTGTGTGTGGGGGTGCTGCTGCTAGTAAAAGCATATGAAATAATCAGAAGAAAGAAAGCAATATTGTACAACCCTTGCGAATCCATAAAATAGATGATAAGATTATTTGCTTTTTAGCTATCATCAATGTACTTTTTCTTTTTCAAACACAAAGGTAACAGTTAATGTCATCCACGCCATCAGCATCGTCATGATAAAGTCTTTCTCGCCATACGCTCCAATCGTTCATTTCCCCCTGTCAAGTCCTCTAAACTGCATCCAGTGTCTTCACAGAGCCGACGTGTATAAATCCTTGCCGCTCGGCCAAAACTGACCGCCCATTAGAGGTTGGCGCTGATGAGTTCATCCTTTCTTCCCCCTGAGTGCTCAGCTTTTATTGTTTGGATGCTTAGGATATCCTAGTTCGTCTAATTTGGATACTTAGTGAGATGGGTGGTAAGTGGCCGTATAGTTGCTGTTTTGTGTGGTGTTACTTCCAGGATGGTCCAAAACAGCACTTAGCATTCTTATGTAGTTACCATCTAACTTTCTTTCCATATGTTTCCTTAG
The DNA here is from genome assembly GCA_963585895.1 of Sepioteuthis lessoniana. Taxonomy (NCBI): domain Eukaryota; kingdom Metazoa; phylum Mollusca; class Cephalopoda; order Myopsida; family Loliginidae; genus Sepioteuthis; species Sepioteuthis lessoniana. The sequence goes on along the minus strand of CAUZXS010003267.1, from coordinate 168,760 downwards.
CGTCCTGGTGGTGCATCCATACAGTTATACTGACACAGGCACAGCGTAGCATAATGTATAAAGTATGTATATAGTATGGTTATTGTTCTTCTACAATGATGACGTTGACATTAAATAACCCATGATGTTTGATATGCCATTAAAACTATGAAACCAAGCTGAACAACAAGCTTCTCTGACTTCGAAATGAGTGGAAACCTTAATTTTACTCACACCTTTGGGTGTGGAGAAAATATGGTTTGATTTTAGAGCATATCAACCATTGTTGGTTATTTAATGCCAAATCTATTTTTATGCACATAAACAGTTCTATTTCAAACAATTCAGTATAGTGTAAGTATAGTTTTTTTTGTTTACACACAGTAAATGTCAAAGCAGTTCTATTTCAAACAATTCAGTTTAGCATAAGTACACAGTTTCAAAGTCAAAAACAGTTCCATTTTAAACTATTCAGTTTAACAAATATACGCAGTTTAAATATAAAAACACTTCTATTTCAAGCAATTCAGTTTAGCATAAGTACACAGTCTAGTTCTATTTGACCCGTTGATAGGATCCTATCAGGTACTACTAGTCCGGGTCAGGGTGGACCTGGGAATGATGGCAATGAAGGGGTACTCCACATTTACCAAAACTCCAACATTACTGGACCCTCACCATCAGATTGTTTAGTGTCATAACAGGACATTCCTTGTGGGGGTGGTCTTCTCCTTCTCCAGAGAAGCAGTCGGTGTATTCTACAGCCCTAGCCGACTGGGCCACTCGTTTGGGGGCGTCTTACTCCTCAGCAGAAATGCAGTCGGTGTATTCTACAACCCTAGCCGACTGGGCTAGGAGAAATTATACAAAAAAAACCAAAAAAAACCCCAGATAGATAGATAGATAGATAGATAGATAGATAGATATAAGAATACAGGTCTTCTCGCATTTTTGTCTACGGTAATAATTTTTTTAGGAGGAAAATTAATTTCAGCTCAATTTGAGGGGTTTAATTTCTATCCATTGGATGTCATGGCCAATAGAGGCGCATGACAAGAGAGAGAGGGGGGGAGACAGAGAGAGAGAGAGAGAGAGAGAGAGAGAGAGAGAGAGAGAGAGAGAGAGAGTGATTCAAAGGAATCTCAGCTATCAGGTCAACCTGATTATAATGATGATGATGATAATGATGATGATAAATGCGATGAGCTCTATCTCTCTTCCGATCTCTTGTTATAAGATTTGAGATTTCCTGAGTTATTTATAGATAGATATCATTTTTTTTCTTCTTTAGGTATTCCCCACCCTAACAATATTCAATGTATTGTGACACATAAAATCGCTGATAACGTCGAAAATAGAGATTGAAGGTGCGTTCACGACGTAGGTTGGGTCATTGTATTTTTAGATGATCAGAGAAACGTTTTGCATGATATTACTTTATACGATTTTAGAATGTACTGTTTATCATATCATATTTACCAACCCCTCCGCTCGGGCAGGATATGACACACGGTCAATTTTTTGAGCGGAGTTTTAAAGGTTTGAATGGTACTTAATTTCACCTTGCTTAGCCCTCAGCATTATAAGGGTAAGTGGAGCAATCCCAGGAATGGAGTAGCGCTCTCCCATCGGTGTAGTAGTTATTGAAAAGGGAGCGTTCGGGTCTCCCTCGACTACGATCGCCAACTTATATATATATATATATATATATATATATATATATATATATATATATACGCAAATCCATTGCCATGAGCAGGATATGAGACAGGCTAAATTTTTTAAACAGACTTTAAAAGATTTGAATTCTGCGTTGTACTTGTCGTAGACCGGTCACGATACCAGGGTGAAAGAGTATAGTCAACCCTACATTTTATGCATAGTTAGAAGTATGATAACTGGATAAATATTTAGGGTATTAGTGTATTGTTTAATAGAAACAGTCGCGTTCGGGATTTTGAACTCAGATAACACTGTCCATTTCTTACACCGATAACCATTGCATCATTAGTGTCGCTTTTTTGCCTTCATGTACATGGATAACGAAATATATATATAAACAGAATTTGGCATTATATAACCTAAAAGGGTTGATATACAATTAAACACAACGAAACTATATATATATATATATATATATACATATAAACAAAATTTGACATTAACCAAAAATGTTTTGATATACCATTTAACACAACGGTACTATATATATATATATATATATATATATATAAACCGAATTTGGCATTAAATAACCTAAAAGGGTTTGATATACTATTAAACATTACGAAACCAATATATATATATATATATATATATATATATATATATATAAACCGAATTTGGCATTAGATAACCTAAAAGGGGTGTGATATACCATTAAAAACAACGAAACCAAGCATTACATATATATATATATATATATATATATATATATATATATATATATATATAAGTTTAGAAAGAGAAAAAGAAAAGAAACTGGGACTTGCATGGATCAATAGATAAATACTTATGGAGTATCAGAAAGTGAATCATCTATTGATTCTTCTGTTGAAAGACAATTCCAACGATTTCTCAAAATTACTGACCGTTGGTGTATTTGTTAGCCACTCGGGTAGCCGTGTGGATGTGTGTGTATATGTATGTGTATATGTCTGCTTAGCCTTGCGTGCATCATTAGGAGATGTGGGCGTTTCCTTTCGTTTATCGCTTCTTGTTTTTCATCCAGGTGCTTCCCTTTTGACAGGTAAACACATCAAACGTTTTGATACGAATCTAACATCTTTAGTTTCCTTTTCGTTCAGTTCAATTTCTCGATAGCTTTCTGTTTATTGATACACAAATGCGTGTTGGTGCAAGCAAACAAAGCTGTTGTGAGTTACAAGCAGCCAAATATCTATCTATCTATCTATCTATCTATCTATCTATCTCAGTTTGTTCTTTTATTTCCTTTCTCTCTCTCTCTCTCTCTCTCTCTCTCTCTCTCTCTCTCTCTCTCTCTCTCTCTCTCTCTCTCTATCTATCTATCTATCTACTGGTGTATATGTATAACTGACTTCATTAGTCTAGTCCTATCTATCTATCTATCCATTGATGTCTGTCCATATCTATCTATCTATCTATCTATCTCAGTTTGTTCTTTTGTTTCATCTATGTATCTATCTATCAGTCCATTGATGTCTGTCCATATCTATTAATCTATCTATCTATCTATCTATCTATCTATCTATCTATCTATCTATCTATCTAATGTAAATATACTTCATATCTGGTTATGTATGTAGGTATGTATGTATGTATGTATCTATCTATCTATCTATCTATCTCTCTCTCTCTATATATATATATAATCTCGACTGTATTTATATATAGTAATTTACAAAGCGTTTTGCTTAGATATGGCACAAGGATGAATGGGGCACCCAATCAGACACGTTGGTAGAGTCAAATCTATGATCAAATAGGACTGTTTCACCATGTAACTGTATGCGAACAAATGACTGATGCTAAATTGAATTGATAGACTTATATAATGATATTTGAAGCCATTCAACTGTGTATAAATAAAACAATTAGAGTTATAGTGATAATTGCTGCTATTTAACTGTTAGCAAAAAGAAAATAAACGATTAACGCTGAATAGAATTATTCGTGGTAGAAAGCAATACTTGAAACCATTTAACTGTTTGGAAACAAATAAGCTCTGGCTTGTTTAAAATCTTTCCTACAAACTATCGTATATATCTAATATGTATATCTGTATAAACAGGGTTTGGCATTAAATAACCGACCAGGATTGATATGCCATAAAATCCTGTAATTCTTCCCATGCATTTTTTATAAGAAAGGTCGTAAGTGCGTGCGTGCGTGTATATATATATATATATATATGTGTGTGTGTGTGTGTGTGTGTGTGTGAATATATATTGGTATGTATATATATGCGTGCGTATATATATGTGTGAGTGTACATATATATACACACACACACACACACATGCACATATGTGTGTGTGCGTGTATGTGTGTGTGTGTGTGTGTGTGTACGGGCGCAGAAAGCATTATATCTCAAATAATTTGACAATATTTATATTTACGGCTTTTAGACACGCGTTCTCTTGTTTGTGAATAAGAAAATTTAGCGAAATAGTAAAGTAAAATTCGAACAGCTTTTTTATTCAATTAGAATTAATGATAGACTGCAGCCAATACAGACACATACTGTTATAAAATAGCCGAGGGATTTCGGTTCATGCCTTTGAGTTTACTTAGGCTGAGAACCTTTCGGCTCTGCACATGGGTTAGTTAGAGGCAACATTGAAGCAGGTGTTAACGCGGGTGCGCGCGGGCGGATGGAGGTGTCACTCAGATGTCATAATAGTCCGAAACGAACCGAGGTGACAGGGTACGGGTGACGTCACGCACCGGAAGCGCGCGGAGGTTTGTGTGAGAATTTGAAGAGAGGAAGAGTCGGGTACTAGACGCCAAACGAGAAGGATCGACTTTTGGAGCTCGCAGGCGCGAGGTGAACTTGCGTCCAATGGGGGGCCGCTCGAGTTGGGGGCCAAATGATTAAGACAGCATAGAAGATTGTGTCTCTCCTCCTTACGTCGAAACCTTTAACTCAAAGTTAATAAAAAGGTTTCGTACCTGAACAAGAAGTCGTTACGTGTTTTCGAATTCCGAGATTCCTATGTTCTATCGTAATGAACATTCGATGTCCATTTCACCCATTTCGTACATGGCCATATTCGTGTATACGGCTAAGTAACAATACCGTTGCATGCAGACGATATAAATTTCACGTAGCACCAATACCCTTGGGAAAGGTAAGAATCCAATTATTCTCCCTCCAGCTATAGGTAAATAGTAGGACAGACTGGGTTCTTCAGCTTTGGTAAGGTAACTAGTCTAGGAGAAGCAAAATTCTGAATTCAAACCTGTTAAACTTCGTTTAAAAATTGATCTTGTGTCATATCCTGCCCGAGTGGAGGGGTTGGGTAAATGTGTATAACAGTGGGCAAATTATTTGTATTAAGAATAGTTACTTGAATCAATAATTGTTTACCAAGTGTTAGTACAAGTTATTTTGGAATAATTACTTGATACTATATGATTGTGTATAAATTATTTGTATCAAATAAAAATACTCAAGAAGCATATAAAAGTGAGCGACACGAGTTCAATTCCTGGACGAGACTGCATTTTCTCATAGGACTAATACCCTTGGTAAAAGCATGAATCCAATTATTCTTCCTCCAGCTATGTGTTAATAGTAGGGCAGACAAGGTTCTTCAGCCTTGGTGAGGCAACTAGTCTAGAAGGAATGCTCTGAATTCAAACCTGTTAAACTGCACTTAAAAATTGACCTTGTGTAATATCCTGCCAGAGCGGAGGGGTTGGGTAAATAAATATAAACGTTGTTTATACGGTTCAGCGCATAGACAATGAAATCAGAGAAGCAAGTTCAAATTCAGACAGAAGTATTCCCTGTTTTAATCGGGCCATCGACCCAATGAGTAGAGTGTTCGCCAATGGTCCGGGAGACCAGGGTTCAATCCCTGGTCGAGTCATACCAAAGACTCAAAAATGGTACTTGATGCTGCCTTACTTAGCACTCAGCATCATAAGGTTAGGATCAAGGGTAAAGAGGAGCAATCCAGGGAAAGGAGTAGCGCCCTCTCCTACACCACGGCGTAGTAGCTATTGAAAAGGAAGCCTTCGACTAAGGCCACCAACTTTACTTACTTAATTGTCTTTAATTGGAATCATTTTGAGATGAGGCTTCTTAGTCTGAGAAATAATTTTTTTCCGTGGCGCAGCGGATAGAGGCGGTGAGTCTCGACGGTTCCAGGTGAGCATTGTCAGAAAATAGTGGTTTCATTTCCTACCCAAGCCGGCCAGAGGTTTACTTGGTCAAAAACGTGGTGCGATAGACAACAGTAATTACTGGGGATACGGTTACAAGACTCAGCACTCCTAGCTAATCACCTGAAGAAGGCCAGGGGTGAAATTTGGCCGAAACGTAGAGAAGAAGAAACAACACAAAAACTACCAAGATAAGGACAAAAAGTCCACAAAAAAGATTATATTTCTCTTTTTCTACTTACATTAATATTTCCTATTTTGCACTTGTACCTTTTAAAAAAGGAAGATTTACGTCTTTTTAAATGAGCAGTCTGGCATTCGTGTCCGATGGTGTCAATGATAGATTCAAAGTCAAATGGTTCTTTACTCTGGCCAGACAACCTTCAGGTAGTCAAAGAATCAATGACAAGCACTGCACTAGACCTTCGAGTCTAGTTATGCTATTGCCACCTGGCTTCGTTCCGAGAGTCTTAGCAAAACCTTGTGTTGTGCAAATTGCACCCAGTGAACCAATGACCAGCATAGTCCAGCAGAGCACGAATCTCGGCTCGTGTCTGGCCTACCCTTCCTCTAGACCCCCCACTATAAAAAAGACTTTCTGTCAATTCCTGTCTGGTGAGTGATATAGATAAATAAACTCCACTAGGCCAGCCCAGGAAATATTCCATGTTGTTGGTATAATTCAATTCAAAAACAATCTGTCGCATATTATTTACAAAGGAGATGGTTACCGCCCTGATTCCTATAAATGACCTCATGTGTACATTAACAATGATCTACATGTTTATCGAATATATATATATATATATATATATATATATATATATATATATGTGTGTGTGTGTGTGTGTGTATGTGTGTATATATTTATACTCTTGTAGACTTATTTTATTGAAAATGACAGGTAAGGATTTATGTTGCGTAGTCAGATACACGAATATGGCCATGTGCGAAATGGGTGAAATGGACATCGAATGTTGATTACGATAGAACATATGAATCTCGAAATTCGAAAACACGTAACGACTTCTTGTTCAGGTACGAAACCTTTTTATTAACGCGTCCGCGTTAACACCTGCCTCAATGTTGCACCCAACAAACCCATGTGCTGAGCCGAAAGGTTCTCAGCCTAACTAAACTCAAAGGCATGAACCGAAATCCCTCGGCTATTCCATAACATTTAGTCTTTAGTTTTTTATTCGGCTTTTTTTTATAGGCGACCGAGATGCCGCAAGTGTTGTTGAAGGGAGTTTGAAAACTGGCCAAAAATTCTGTTAGCGTTGATCGAAAACGCATACTTTCGACCATATTAGGTAATTGTCAAGGACAAAAGTACTCCTGCGTTGTGGAGTACTGAATTAAGTCTGTTTTATTAATCTTTACGTCAGTATATTCAACATGTGCGGTTAACAATTTAAAATATTTCTTATAGAAACACACACATACACATACACACACACACACACATATATATATATATATAAGTTTGCTGACCGTAGTCGAGAGCAACTCTAAGGCTCCCTTTTCAATAGCTACAACATCGAGATGTAGGGGAGAGCGCTACTATTTTCCTTGGATTGCTCAACTTACCCTTGATACGTACCTTATAATGCAGAGTGTTAAGCAAGGAGGCATCAAGTACCATTTTTTGATTCTTTGATATGGCTCAACCTGAAATTGAACCCCAGTTTACCGGATCATAGGAGAAAACGGAAACCATTATGCGATTGGGCCAATATGTATATATGTATATATATATATATATATCATCATTATGTCGTGTCGCCAGCACGGATATCCCTGACCCTCTCTCGCCACTCCCCCCTATCGTTCATCGCTTCTGGCAGGTCCTCAGGGCTGTATCCTCACAGAGCCGCTGTATATAGGTTCGAGCTGGTTGTCCTGCTTTTACTTGGCCATATGAGGGGGTCCATAGGAGTACATCCCTTATGAGCTCATCCCTGCTTCTCCGGCAGTGTCTTGAATGTCTGGTTCATCTAACTTTGATAGTTTTCGTGAGGGGAGGTAGGTGGCCGTACTGTTGGTGCTTTGTTGAGTGTTGCTTCCAGGACTTGTTCAATATTGCTCGCAGCCGTCTAGCTTTTTTTTGGCAACTATCTATCTATCAATGTAAAATTAACTTAAATCGCGAGTCGGAAATCTCCTACTAAAGTTTCACCTTAACGGATCATCAGGAAGTCTCATACCGACTGGTAAAGGTGAAACTTTAGTAGGGGATTTCCGACTCGCGATTTCAGTTAATTTTATAATTGGCTCCACTCGTGTTGATCCCTCTTGTAATTGTAGCATTGCCACGTTTACCGTGGGTTTCAGTTTTCTTTTGACCAACTGACTGCATATCTCTTGATTTTTTTCAACTGGTGTGACGGGGTTGGTCTTTTCTTTCTTTTTGTCCTATGATATATTTTCTTTTTCCCCCGGGCGGTGATTCGAGATATTTTTATTTCTTGTTCCTGGCGGGTTTTTTTTTCTGGTAACCGTGAATGCTGGTAAATATTAGATTAGTAAATATCTATCAATATATATATATATATATATATATATATATATATATATAAAGAAGAGAATAAATTATGGGATTAAGCTGAGTCACCTGGTAGATGACTTAAGAGAAATTTGTTGATATGTCTACAATTAGATCTCAATGAGATTCTTTTGTTTAGCTAGTTGTTCTCAGCATGTTTTAAAGTGCATAATTTTTTTTTCTTGACACAATCTGCAGTTATAGCATCTCTTTTATAAGTTAGGCTTTCTTTTATATCCCATTTTATTATGGGAGTTTTGCCGGTAGGTCTTTTATTTTGGATAAAGGTATACTCACGCTATTTAGACGCTAGATTGGCTACTATATCCACGCGGATATCAGAAGATTATAGAAACATATGAAACTTATGTAAAACAATGCATTGATTCCATAATTTATAAGGTTATACCTGCTCTGCAATAATAGCATTGAGCACTCTTTTTCTGCAATAACTTTTCTTATTCGCTTTTCTTCAATCTTTATATATACATTTATACATATATCTTCTAATGATATAAAACATAAGTATAGCGTTCTGTGTGTACATCTGTGTGTCTGTATACATAATATCTAAGAAAGAAAGAAAGAAAGAAAGAACGGAAGGTGAGATTTCTGACATTTTTTTTGTAATCTTTAAAGGAAAAAAAAATTAAGTGAGAAAGAAAGGAAGAAAGAAGGAAAGAAAGAAAGAATCATGTGATTTTTGGCTAGCCACATCGAAAGAAAAAGGAAAAAAAAGCATCAATTTGTCGAGAAAGCAGGCTGACGTCACAACGGGACGGTCTCTTCAGTTTTTGAGTTCGTCTGCTGGGCTATGTATTTTTTGAATCTACATCGACAGCAACAAGGAAGAGAGAGAAAGTAAGAGTATCTCCATTTATCATATTTACCCAACCCCTCCGCACGGGCAGGATATGACACAATGTCAATTTTTAAGCGGAGTTTAACAGGTTTGAATTCAGAGTTTTCCTTCTCCTAGACTAGTTGCCTTACCAAGGCTTAAGAACCTAGTCTGTCCTACTATTTACCCATAGCTGGAGGGAGAATAATTGGATTCATACCTTTCCCAAGTATCTCCATTTATTAACGATACAGGCAATTCGATTTTTTAGATAATTCTAAGTTTACAACATGAAAGATGTGTTTTTTATTACAATAACATATGGGATACTTTTCATTTATTGATTCATTCTTTTAGATTCTGAATTTTTTAAAATTTGAATTATAAAAAGATATCTCATATAAAATTCAACTGTCATTATTAACAGGTGCATTCTAGTATTTATATAATCATCATCGTGTCATGCTACTATCATGGATCCCTCTAATTCTCTCTCTCCACTCGTCCCTATCATCCATCGCTCCAGAGAGGTCATTCAAACTACATTCTGTGACCGCACAGAGCTCTTGTGTGAAAGTCATTGTTGGTCAGCCAATACTGGCACGTTCATGTGAAGGGTTTCACTAGGAGAACGTCACTTATGATTTCGTCCTTGCCTCTGTAGCAGTGTACCGCATGTCCTGTTCATCTTATTTGTATGGATTTATAGATAGGAGATAAGTGGCTGTACAACTTTTGTTTCGTGAGGTGTTGCTTCCAGGATTTGTTCAATATTGCTCGTGGAATTCTTGTGCAGTTAGCGAATTGTTTCGAAAATAACACACAGGAATGAGGAGAGAATCCACTGCTTAAATAATTTTTAGAATTTTAGACTTGTTAGCTCCCTTCCGTGAGTTTTTTTTTTTTTTTTGTAAAAAGCTGAGATAACCCCATCACCACCAAATGAGATGTAAACAAAATTGACGTAATAGCAGTACTTTCATTAGTGACACCTGTAGATGCCTAGAGATTTTTGTGGGGAGGATGGTGGCCCAAATAATTTAGGGACTTAAAACCTGTAAAAGGAATAAATGGAAAAATAAAAAGATAATGATTTACATTAAACTAAAATTCCACCTTCTACCACAAACGTCAAAATACAAACCCAATATGTACTTGGCAGGGGTGTCCTCGTGGTGTAGTGGTTAAAGCGATGGACTGCAGATTAATAGTTAGCGAGTTCGAACTCCACTTGCGCTATTACGTTCACTTTCGGACAAATACCCTTGGGAAAGGTATGAACCCCCTTATCCTCCCAGCTGTGGGTTAAATAATACCACTACTGTTCTTCTAGGGGAACGGCTTTGGCATTAAAACCTACAAAAGTTGATATGCCTTTAAACAATGAAACCAAACCAAACCAACATGTATTCACTTTGGGTTGGGTCGACTCGTGGAACACACTATTTCTGTGTTCTTAATATCTTTAATCTTTTTCACTTGAATAATTGTTGTTTTATTTGTTTATTTATACATATATATTTATTTATTTATACATATATACTGTTTTCACTTCCAAATTAAGCGTGTATGTCATCTTAAGAGACCAAGATTATATACTTCTCTGATATAAATCTATGATAACAATTTAACTGTGTTTGAGTTTTCTTCTAGTTACATTGTATACGCTCCGTATGTGAGTTTTATTATATAAACCTAATAAAAAAAAAATATAACAATAGCCATAGCACTTAAACATGCTATACACGAATAATCCACACACATAGTCTACGGTGTCCGACTGGATATTACTAATATATAATAATATATATAATAATAATATATAATGATATATATAATAATATATAATAATATATATATAATATTAAAAAAAAATATAATAATATATATATGTGTGTGTGTGTGTGTGTGTAATATATATATAATGATACATATTATGTGCGTGAAAACCTGTAACTGGAAAACTTGGAGATTTTTCTTTATTTCAGGTATATTGACGTGAGTGTCATATAAAATCATGTAGCGCCAAACACACACACAAAGTTTCTCTCCGTCTCTTTTTGTCTCTTTGTCTTCGTGTCTGTCGGTCTCTCTCTCTCTCTCTCTCTCTCTCTCTCTCTCTCTCTCTCTCTCTTTCCGAGACGGTCTCCACCTGCTGTAGACAAATGCGTAATTCAGACAGAAAGGGAAACCTTGACGCCAACAACTTAGTGCTAGCCAGAAGATACCTGTATTGCATGTTAAGCAGGGAATACCTTTAGCGTGGGCAGATTCGTCTGCACTCATACTTCTACTCTTGCCTCTTCCTCCCCTTTATCATTTTTTCTTACTCTTTTCCTCTCTGCATCACCTGTTGGGCTTCCTTGAGCGTGTGTGCATGTTTGTGTGCATAGGGGGGGGGAAACTTTGCCTTATTGTCTTGTTTTTATACTGAAGTTTCATAACCTTGTCTATTTTTCACGTTTGCTTTTTTCTTTCTTTCTTTCTTTCTTTCCTTATCCTGCGATTCTTTTTCTTTGTTTTTTCTACTTATTCATTCTTCTTTTTCTTTTTTGTTTTGTTTCTTTATTCTTTTTGGTTCATTTGTTTCTTCTTTCGGTCATCTTCATTTTATCTTCTTCTTCTTCTTCAATATGTATATATATATATATATATATATATCCATTCTTTCTTTCTTCCTTTCTTTTTTTCTTTTTGTTTTCTTCCTATCGCTCATTCGTTCGAATTCTTTCTTTCTTTCTTTCTTTCTTTCTTTCTTTCTTTCTTTCTTTCTTTCTTTCTTTTCATATCCTATTTGTTTTTATTCTATCCCTCCTTAGTTCGTAATTTTTATTTCTTTCTTTTTTCCATATTCAGCAATTTTTTCTTTCTTTCTTCCACTTATTCATTCCCTTTTTTTCTTTTTTGTTTTGTTTCTTTGCTCTTTTTGGTTCATTTGTTTCTTCTTCATTTTATCACTCTTTGACTTCCAATTATCTTCTTCTTCTTCTTCTTCTTCTTCTTCTTCTTCTTCTTCTTCTTCTTCTTCTTCTTCTTCTTCTTATATATATATATATATATATATATATATATATATATCCATTCTTTCTTTCTTTCTTTCTTTCTTTCTTTCTTTCTTTCACACACACATTTTTACAAGAATCACCGACTGACTTTTAAAGAAAAAAAATCTTTGCTTTTTTTTCAAAATGCGAGAAATTTTTTTTCGTTGAATTATTTTTGTGATTGATTCTAAGAATTTATGGCACGTTGATCAATAATCATATTCTTCATGTTCCCCCGTTTTTTGTTCTTGACTTCTGAAGCTTCTTTCTTTCATTGTCACCTTTTTTTTCCCCATTTTTCAATGATCATCATCATTATCGTGACTGCTACGTCGGTGATGGCTAATTGTCAGATAGGTGGGGATAGAGCACACACACACACACACACACACACACACACACACACACACACACACACACACACACACAATTAAATACAACTCGTCTTAAACTTTAGGACCCTCGTGACTTTATTCTTTTTGTTGTATCTCCGAGGCCTTCGAAGCAGAAATAAATAGATACTTTACATAACGTACGGAATGTTTTTTGTTTGTTTGTTTGTTTTTGTTCTTTTAGAAACTGAAATAATCCTGTATCTTTGATTTGTTCCTCATTCTCAGTTCACGCGAACTGTTCGCAACCAATGCATAAAAAGAGAGGCAAAATTAAAAAAAAATCCCACGTCTATTAATTGGGTTCGCAGAACATCCCACCGCCACTTTTGTTTCGGGTGGGTGACATCGTCTGACCGTCCGTCCGGCCGGCCGGCCAGCCTCACGTCTGTCACCATGTTAATAGCCATTGCTGGTGACCTTGTCAAAACCCGTTTCGGAGTGATATATCAGCATATCTCACTACATCTAGTTCACTGGAAGAGATGTTGAAGCTTGTCAACTCGTCTTTCTTCCAATTAAAGGATTTTTTCGTAACTTATCTATTCGTGCCCGTATATCATATTTTTTACAATGTTACATACTGAACAGCAACCAAACCAATTCTTGAAGAAAGCTAAAAGTAACTCCGACAAAAGTACCTTCTCCACATAGACAACTGACAAAATGTAACCTTCCGTTTAATATTTATCTTTGTTCACTAAACAAAACTTAATAAATATCTAAGTATTTCGGTCTATAAATATTTCCGTTTTACTGGTCTATAAAAAGTAAAAGTAAAGTTGACAACCGTAGTCGAGTGTGACCCGAAGGCTCCCTTTTCAATAGCTACTACACCGATGTGTAGGGGAGGGTGCCACTCCTTCTCTCGGATTGCTCCACTTTACCCTTGATGCGTACCTTATAATACTGAGAGTTAAGCAAGGAGGTATCAAGTACCATTTTTTAAGTTTTTGGTATGACTCGACCTTGGACTGAACCCTGGTCTTCAGGGCTATTGACGAACACTCCAGCCACTAGGCTAATGAGCCAGGCCGATCGGATTGCTCCACTTTACCCTTGATGCGTACCTTATAATACTGAGAGTTAAGCAAGGAGGTATCAAGTACCATTTTTTAAGTTTTTGGTATGACTCGACCTTGGACTGAACCCTGGTCTTCAGGGCTATTGACGAACACTCCACCCACTAGGCTAATGAGCCAGACCGATCTATAAAAGCATGTTTTACAAGGGCATTTAGAGCCTGTTGTTTACTGAAAAGAAACCAGCCTCTTATTCATACATGACCCCAATAGTAATCGTTCTATCTATATTCAGTATGCATACCAAATTTAGTTGCTCAACTATTTCGCTGTCTATGGAAGGACAGAAAAACAACTTCTTCCAAATTATTCATCCTCCTCCTCATCATCATCATCATGAATGTTTGTGGATAGCACACATTTTTTTATTCTCTCTCATCATCCGCCTCTATCGACCATTGCACTTGGAAAGTCCTCTAGACGGCACCCAGTCTGTGCTAAGAGCTGATGAATGTATATATTTACCCACTCCTCTGTACGAGCAGGATACGACACAAAGTCAACTATAAGTAGAGTTTAACTGGTTTCAATTGAGAGTTTTCCTTCTCCTATACTGGTTGCCATACCAAGGTTGAAGACGAGACCAGTCTGTCCTACTACTACGAGAATAATTGGATTCATACCTTTCACAAGGATATTACTGTTAGCTGAAATGTAAATAGTCTCGTCCAAGATTTGAACTCGTGTCGTCGAATTCATTTCCTAAGACGTTAACTATTACACCACGAACGTTTTTGTGAGTTTTGCTAGTCGGCTAACACTTTTGTGTTCTTGTTTAAGAGTCTGTTGGAGAACATTCCTAATGAGATCAACCTTACATCTCCAAAAGTCTCAGACATGTCTTGCTCGCTTTTCTGGGATGGTTTGTGTGATGGGTGGTAAGTGGCCGTACAACTGCTGTTTTGTTAGCTGTTGCTTTCCGCATTTATTCAAAACAGCACGCAGCATCCTTGTGTAATTCCTATCTAGCATTTTCTTGAAGCGTTTTGTTAGTCTAAGAGGTGCAACGATATAGTAGTTCTGATATGGCTACAGATTGGAAAAATTCTCGTCCTATTATAGCTGAGAGATCAAATTTCTATTTGGTTGATAACCTGTCAATGGCATTGCACACTTTACCTATGCATATGCTGACATCGCTTTCAGTAGATGAGATATTGCTACCAATATATATGAACTGATCTACTACCTTCAAAAGCTTACTGTTTTATCTTTTGCCCTTTCTCCGTACGAAATTTAATGATCAAAAGATATGAAATATTTAAACACTTTTAATGTATTGTAGTTTATAACTGCAATTTCCTTCCTATTTCAAACAACAAACTGGCGAAGTTGCCTACGAGAAAACTTGGACATGGCTAGAAAAGGGAGGCCTTTATTGAGAAACTGAATCTCTTTTGGTTTGGTTTGGTTTTATGGCATATCAACTCTTGTAGGTTATTTAACGCCAAATCAATTTTTTATGTAAATAATCTATTTCTCTTTCAAACAATTCAGTTTAGCATGAGTACACAGTTCAACTGCCAAAAACATTTCTATTTCAAACTATTCAGTTTATTCAAGCAGTTATGTATAACAATTCAGTTTAATGTAAGTTCAGTTTCAATGTCAAAAAACAGTTGAATTTCAAATAATTCAGTTTAGCATAAGCACACAGTTTAAATATGAGTACGGTTTAATTGTCAAAAACATTCTTATTTCAAGCAATTCAGTTTAATCAAACAATTCAGTTTAGCATAAGTATGCTGTTAGTTTTATTTAACCCATAGATAGGGCCCTATCAGGTGCTACCACGGCGGGCATGAGGGGACCTGGGAGCAATGGCAATGAAGGGGTACTCCGTATTCCCCAAGGCCCCAGCATTACTGTGACCTCACCATCAGACTGTTTAGTGTCATATTCAGGGCACTCATGGGAGGGGTCTTACCCCTCTGCAAAGGTGCATTTGGTGTATTCTACAGCCCCAGCTGACTGGGCAATGAATTTCTTTTAATAGCATCACAAATCAATATCATAAGAACCAATGATATTACAGCGAAAATTGATAGTAGCTTGGAGCCGTCACCAAAGACTTGAAAAAAAGACTGGTTTCGGTTTGGTTTCTTTATTTTAATGGCATATCAAACTTTGTTGGTTATTTAATGCCAAAGCCAGTTGTCAAGAAGAACATTAGTGATACTATTTAACCCATAGCTGGGAGGATAAGGGGGTTCATACGTTTCCCAAGGGTATTTGCCCGAAAGTGAACGTAATAGACTGGAGTACGAACTGGCTTACTACGATTCCGCAGTCTATCGCTTTAACCATTACACCCAATCGCGAAAAAAAGACTGAAAGAATTGGAAATCAGAGGTAGAATCGAAAATATCTAGATCACAGCATTGTTGTAATCGGCTAGAATACTCAGAAGAGTCCTTGAGACCTGATGGGACTTGCTGTCACTTAGAATCCAGTGAAAAACCATCTGCCAACGCAGGCGGTGTGAAAAGCCTGTAAATGAGTAAAAAATATTATTTGGTAAATAATGATGACTTCAAATAACTATTCTTATTACAATTAATGATTAAGTTTGGCTTGTTTTTGCTTGTTTGTTTAACGGTATATTCATCTTATTAAATCATTATTTAAAGTCAAAACCTTCCTTGTAGAAGAACAGTCGTGGAATAACCGTCATATTTAACCCATAGCTAGGTTATAAGGGGTACATGCCTTTCCAAAGTCTGAAAGTGAACGTCATAGTGCTACTGGAGTTTGAATTCGCCATATGTTAACCACTACGCCACTAGAACTCATCCCTTTTAGAAATTTATCAATGATCCTTTTTTTGTACACAGTGGTGCAGTTTCAAGTATTTCTACCGAATTCAAATTATTTCAAACCTGTTGTACGGTTTCAATTATTCCTACATAATGTTGATAAAAGGACGGTTTCAAGTATTCCTATCTAATACTAATAAATGTATCATCATCATCATCATCATCATGTCGTGCCGCCAGCATGGATATCCCTGACCCTCTCTCGCCACTTCTCCCTATCATTCATCGCCTCCGGCAGGTCTTCAGAGTTACATCCTGTGTCCTCACATAGTTGCTGTATGTAAGTTCGAGCTGGTCGTCCTGCTTTTGCACATCCATATGTGGGGGTCCATCGGAGTACATCACTTATGAGCTCGTCCTTGCTTCTCCAGCAGTGTCCCGCGTGTCTGGTTCGTCTAACTTGTATAGTTTTCGTGATGGGGGGCAAGTGTCCGTATAGTTGGTGTCTCGTGGGGTGTTGTCGCCAGGATTTGTTCAATACTGCTCTCAACATTCTTGTGTAATTTCTGTCCAGTTTTTTTTCTCCAGCCGTTTAGTTAGCGTCCATGTGGTGCATCCATATAGCAGTATCGATGTGACCGCTGCCTGGAAGAAACTGCGTTTCATTTTATCGGTTAGGTCTGATTTCCATATGATCGAGAGCCTATCGATAGCCGTCCATGCCTTTGGGGTGTAATGGCTAAAGTGCTCGACTGCATCTTCGAAGTAGGCGAATTCGTATTTCACTCTGCAATTACATTCACCTTCAGTCTAATACCCAAGGCAAATGTATGAACCTCCTTCTTCCTCCCTGTAATGGGTTAAATGATATCACTGGTGTTATTCTACAAGGATAGCTTCAGCATTAGATAACCCTCAAAGGGTTTATATTCCATTAAACAAAGAACGCAAACCAAATGGTCATTTGTTTGCACACAATTATTTAGTTTCAAGCAACAAATAATCAATTTCCCTTTTCATGCAATCACATCCCGTTAATTTTTTTAAGACTATTCATTTGTATTTATTCCGTATCTATTTCGTAAATAAAACTGATAAATCTATTTGGTTTGATTCATTTAAAGGCCTATACAAACCCCAATTAATTTGGTTCGATTCATTTAAAGGCCTATACAAACCCCTATTAATTTGGTTTGATTCATTCAAAGGCCTATACAAACCCCTATTAATTTGGTTTGATTCATTTAAATTCCTTTAAAAACACCTATTAGTTTGGTTTGAGTCATTTAAATTCCTTTAAAAACCCATATTAATTTGGTTTGATTCATTTAAATTCCTTTAAAAACACCTATTAATTTGGTTTGAGTCATTTAAATTCCTTTAAAAACCCCTATTAATTTGGTTTGATTCATTTAAAACCCTATAAAAACCTCTGTTAATTTGGTTTGATTCATTTAAGACCTATACAAACCCCTATTGAATTTGTTTGATTCATTTAAAGCCTTATAAATCCCCTATTAATTTGGTTTGATTCATTTAAAGTTCTATAAAAAAAACCCTCTTAATTTGGTTTGAATCATTTAAAGGCCAATAAAACCCCCTATTAATTTGGTTTGATTCATTTAAAGACCTATACAAACCCATATTAATTTGGTTTGATTCATTTAAAACCCTATACAAACACCTATTAATTTGGTTTGATTCATTTTAAGCCCTATAAAAAAACTATTGATTTGGTTTGATTCATCTAAAGCCCTATAAAAAAAACTATTAATTTTTAACGTCGAGATTTAATTCTTTTGTAAATGATTATAATCATGATTAAATTTTAAATTTTTTAAAGATTATAATCATTTGTTTACACAGTGTTCTATGGTACCAAGTACTCCTATCAAATTTACCCTATTGGCTTGGGCTGCATCGACTGCATCGACTGCATCTCTGCCGATGGCTAAGACCCCCACAATGAGTGTCCTGGTATATCACATTAAATAATTTGATGGTGAGGCTTCAGAAATGTAGAAGCTTTGGGTAATGTGGAGTACATCTTCATTGCCATTACTCCCAGGTCCACTCAGACCCGGAGTGGTAGCATCTGATAGGTTTCTATCTATGCGTCAAACAGAACTGTTTGACAATCAACAGTGTGCAAATAAATGACTTATGCTAAATTGAAGTGCTTGAAATAGAACTGTTTGATAATTTAACTGTGCGTAAACAAATAACTGATGTTTAACTGAATTGTTATTCATACACAGCAATATACTTAGAACCATTTGATTGTGTGCAAAATTATGAGCTACGACTCGTTTAAAAACGTTATCAACAAAATGTGTTTATAAATCATATATATATAATATACGTGGTGCATTCAATAAGTTTCCAGACTTTTTTGTACTGGCATTTAAAATTGTTATAGACTCTTGAAAATTCAGTATGTTATTGCTATATATCTTATGAGAAGATTGACCAATTTTTATGATTTCAGGTTCAAATCAACAGCTACAGCAGGAATTGGAATACACCCTACTAAAGCCTGATTGTCACAGCTTGGGAATTTCAAAAATGCAATGTAGACGTGAGGACACTTTAGAAGAACGATATGCAATAAAATTATGTTTTTAACTTGGAAAAAATGCCACAGAAACGTATGGAATGCTTCAGACTGCTTTTTGGCCATGTTGCATGAATCGAGCATCAGTTTTTGAGTGGCATAAGAGATTCAAGGAAGGCAGGGAGTCTGTGAGGGATGATGAGAGATGTGGCAGGAGTAAGGAAGTCAATAGACCAGAGTTGATTGGGCAGAGGGTTAGGGTTAGGGTTACTACGTTGAGGTTTTAAGGGAGTTCAGGAAGAGATTCCGTCGGAAGAGGCCAGCACTCTTCAAATCGGGTCTGAGGCATTTCCACCAGGACTTCCATGGGGCCTTGTAGAAGCTATTGGAACGGAACAAGTGCATTGCAACCGGAAGAGATTACTTCGATGGGGACTAGAGTTTCATGTGTGTACTCCTAATAAAAGTGCTCATATGAAAAAAGTCTGGAAACTTATTTAATGATCCTCGTATATGTATAACGCAAATATGGTATTAAATAACCTAACATCGTTCATATGCCTTAAAACCAAACCAAACCTATCAAATATTAATAATCTATACACAAGATAAATGGTTTCAAGTATGAATTCAAAGAACTCCAAGGCCACTGGTAGGGTGTGACACAAGGTCATTTTTAAAGCGGTGTAATGCTGGTTAAAATTCATAGCTTTCTTTCACCTAGATTGGTAACTTAAACAAAACCAAAGAACAGTCTGCTCTACTATTTACATATGACTGGAAGGAGACAAATAATTGGTGGGTTCATGCCTTTCTTTTGGACATTAGTAAAACGCAAACAACCTCGTCCAGAATTTGAACTCATGTTACCGAATTCGCTTTCCACGACGATAACCGTTACGTTATAGAGTTTCGAGTAACTATGTATCTCAGGTTTGTTCTCTTCAACGTCATTTTGACATCGTCATCGTCAGTATTGTTGTTGTTTTTGTTTTTGTTGTTTTAGCTCTTGTTGTTGTTGTTGTTGTTGTTGATGTTCTTCTTCTTCTTCTTCTTCTTCTTCTTCTTCTTCTTCTTCTTCTTCTTCTTCTTCTTCTTCTTCCAATGTTTTTAGATTCCATCTTATCTTTCATTCTACTATTTTCCCACCCCTTTCTTGTTTCCATTTCACCCCGTTATATTCCTCAACATTTCGTCTCTGAGAATTTTTTATATCCTATTCATATTTATCCACTTCTTCTTCTTCTTCTTCTTCTTCTTCTTCTTCTTCTTCTTCTTCTTCTTCTTCTTCTTCCAATTGTCCTTCAATATTCTTTAGCATTGCAAAAACATTACCAGCTCTATTACTTCCCCTATTACAACCATTAGACCACCAAACAACAACAATAACAACAACACCAACAAAAAAGAACAAAAAAAAATCGACAATAACAGCATCATCATTATCATCATGAAGATGCCAAACTGTCCAACCTCAATACAGTAACATCGTTAACATATCACTCATGAATCAATGCCCTTGTGTCAGTCATGACTACCGTTATCATAATTAGCACCTTCGAAATGGGTATCACCATACCCACTAACCCAGTCAGAGTAATAATCATCAATATTGATACTTTAAAAATATATTTTATTTATATGCGCGTATTATGCTATTTTTGCCTACTTTTTATACATTTCATGAACAAGAAGCAGCAGCAGCAACACGTACACGTGCAGTTATAATAGGGCCGTTGACTTGTACAGCCATCTTTTGGCATCATCAACTTCACGGCTGCTTTTGAACGAAAGTCGAAGGAATGCGAATCATGTTTCCAAGCAACCTGGTTCAAAGGACAAACAAATATTTAACCTCTGACGAACACATTTTGTTTTCGTAATACACGCCGGGATTTGCGTTAAAATTAAAAATGATTAACATTTCTCTGGGAGTTCCTTTATAATATGATAATCTTAAAGTCTTCAAATATTCACCATCCTGTCAACACATTTCTAAAATCTACCCGAAGTGGTCTATGTAATCGCAGTTCTGCATTTCTAATAATGAACCCACCAAGAAATAATAGCGTTTTTATATCCATGAATGTGTTGAAAGAGACGATGAGCATATGGAGACCGTTTGAAATTATACCATAAAGGTGCTACTCCCATAAGTATGTTGATATTATCTAATCACGTTGAATATATATATAT